>CAUYRT010087624.1:0-51508 GCA_963574885.1 Lepilemur ruficaudatus | reverse complement strand
TGGGACTACAGGCATGTGCCACCATGCCCGGCTAATTTTTTCTATATATATTTAGTTGGCCAATTAATTTCTTTCAATTATTAGTAGAGACGGGGTCTCGCTCTTGCTCAGGCTGGTTTCGAACTCCTGACCTTGAGCAATAAGCCTGCCTCGGCCTCCCAGAGTGCTAGGATTACAGGCGTGAGCCACCGCGCCCGGCCCACACATGGGTTTATTTAAATCCCTAATACCACAGTATCCTTGGAAATCATAATTTTATGGTGTGTCCCTTACAAAGAAGAGGCACCTAACAATTTCAAGTCTGAGTGATTATGATGATAAAAGAGAAACAGGAAAACTGCATTTTTTCATTTGCCTTCTTTTAAAATGAATGGAGTGCAAATTGAATCTGAATTTCTTAAAAATAATGTTCACTAAAAGTTTGGAAAAATAAAGAAATTCCAAGTGAAAGCAATATAAACTTGTGCAAAAGAGAAGCAGTTTCTTTAAACAAGCAAAATCAGTAGAGAAATGCTTGTATTGACAATGGTCACTCAAAACGTTCATTTGAATCTCTTGACCCGAAAAAGAATGTTCCTATTATTGTTGCTATATTTAATGTTGACATGACAGAGCCAGGCTGGTATTAGCCTTTAGCCCTTTTATGAAAGGATGGCAGGTGCACTGCATAGTGGAGTGGCAGAGTTAGCCCCAGAGAAATAACAGGTGTTTTAAAATTTCTTCTGCTTTCCAAAGAGCCCAGTTTGTCCCTTATCTCGCTTCCACTTCAGTGCAGACTTGTTGAGGTTTCAAAAATTAAAACTTACTTGACTCTTGAATGGGATTGATGCTACCAATGGGTCACTCTCAGTCCTCCCAGGTCCATAGTGTTGTCCTATGCTTAGAGACTGGTACAAGAATCCATTCCAGACACAAGTCTGTTCCTCTCATATGCTTGTCCAACACGGCCTGTATTTAGGGAAAAGGTGGCCTCAGGGTAGATATTTCTACACTAAAAAGGAAATCCGTGCTGTCCTTTATTTTTTGGCACCTTGCAATTTAAAAACCAATGCCACTCAAATCAATAATAATTCATTTCCTTCTTACCAAATATAGAATGTCCCAAACAACACAGTCCTACTAGATGAATACTCTTGCTATGTTGCTGAAAAGACTTTTACGAAGAAGCTTGAGGAGCTGGCCGGCAAAGTGACTTAACTGAACCCCTGCGCAAAACCACATCCCCACCCTGTCGGGGTGGCAGGGGGAAGAAGCTAATGGTCTCGTTCCCCCAGCGGTGCCTCATCTGTAAAATGTAGTTTTTATGATCTAGCTGGTCTTTTACTCAAGGTAAGAAGCCCAGAATTCAATCCTTTTTGATAGGATGGAGCATTTGCTTTCCTGATTTGGGCAACAAACTGTTTCAGGTATGAATCTGTGGGATGATTTTTAATCTTCTTTAGTGTTTAAAATCTAAAAGTGAGGGTGAGAACGTTAGTTATGGTAATACTTTTTAAGTGGTAAAAATCTCTTTGAGGTTGCGATAATCAGCTGTCCAGATTAATAAAATATGAATAATAGTCCTTCCATATTTATAAAAACAGTCTATAAGAATCAGATACTGTATCTATATTTGCTCAGGACTGCCTCATTGTGCTGAATGTGGTAAAATGTTACTATGTAAGGTCCATATGTAGGTGGTACATAAATATTAGTTGAATGAATGAATAAATGAATGAATGAAAAGTGCTTTATAATAATTAAACAAACTTCTTTATGATCCTTCCTTCCTTCAGAATCAAACCAAAGCTCAGTTAGCTGAACAGAGAAAGATATTACTTTGAGTTTTCCTGAATTAACAAAATAAAGGGTTATCATTATTTGTCCCTGAATTGTACTATTATTTAATTCTCAGGAGAGCCTTTAAACTGAGGGTTTTAGTAAAAAGAAAAAAAAGTATTAGCTGTAAAAATGGGCTTATGTCTACATAAAAGCCCCCAACATTTTCTTTAAAAAAATTGTAAAATCAAGAAATTCAACTATCCACTTTTATTTATCACTGATAAATACCTCCAGAGAGTTCATTTCTCTGACAAACTAATATGATAAGCCTTTCTTACTCTTATGTCCAACTGACACCCGAATTATCCCCATTTATTTTGATTTAAAATAACTATGATTATGAGAATAATAATTTAATAAAATAATAAGTGCCCTTATACATCAAATTCAACATCATTTCTGTTGTTAATAGCTTATGATCTATTTTAAATGAAACAAAGTATTCAAAAGTATACTTAAACATACTTTAAAAGTCCACTGGCTAATAGGTTAACATGCTTAACACATACAAATGGAATATGAAATTATGGGGTCATATTCTTAATGATGTTTCAGAAGAAGTTTTCAATTCCTACATTTGAACCATCTGATAAAAATTACTCTGGGATATATTTTATAAATTTATTTTAATTATTAGGGAAATATGACAATGTCAAGACAATATTTGTTCATACTTGATAAACCTAACTCTTGTTCTTGATTTTGTTCTCAGTGATCTGAATGTGCTAGTTTGCCTTTAAGAAAAAATTCTACTACAGATTAACAGATTTCTAAATGATGGCATTTTTGAAATCATGATGAGTAATCTATTAAAGAGTCTAATTTAGTTCCTTATTGAAGCATAGATTAAGAGATATCCTTGATTAATACGCTGTGTCCCATCTGTGAATATTGTTCAATGTGAAGAATGTTCCAAAATAAAAATATATGTACTTTAAAACTTTGAACATATTGCTTCAATATTGCTTAGTGTGTTTATATGAAAATTGCAGTTATAAATAAAATGTCATATAGCCTTTCTGATTATGTAAGCCATTTGTCTGAAACAAGGGAGCCAAGTGAAAAAGCATAAATAGTTCAAAATCTAACACCATTAAAGAAAACTTCAAAGCCCATTTTCCATTAAAAGTTAAGTAGAATATTCATTTACAAAAGGAAAGGCTGGGATCATTCAGATTGTGATTACAGATTCACTCTCTCTCTCTTTTTCTCTCCCCTCCAATGTCCCCCACCTGTTTTGGAAATAATATTTGAGTTAACATCTCAACTGGGACAAGGGCAAAGAAAATGCTAGTAAAAAAGGTAAAGGGTGAACAAAATTTCTAAAATTAATATTTTTGCTCTCCTGTCCTTATATGTAAATAACATTTCTACTTATAAAGCATTTATTTATTGCCTACTACTAAGCTAGGGTACTTTGTGGGGATAGAAATAGGTAGAAGACAAGTTGGCTCATGAGCTAGAGAAGTCTGAAGCAATGAGAGAATACCATTACATCACGCAAAACCACACAGAGATCACATGTAACCTAGGCAGACAGAAGGCTGAGGAATTAATGTGGGTCAAAGTGATCAAAGATAAAACTCAAATGGGCCTACGGATTGAGTTGGATAGCTTTAAGGGAGAAGGAGAAGTGTGTGCATATATGTTGGGGGATTGTGTGTGTGTGTGCTTATGGGGTGGTGATAAAGAATGGAAAATAGGAAAGAATGAGAGAAGAAACTGGATAGATGAAAACAGGGCTATATCATAAAAGGTCTTAATAATAGGCTTTGAATTTGGTCCTAGGTATACAATAGAGAGACATTGAAGGTTCTTAAACAGTGGTGTCAAATTTTTAACACTTAAAAAATTGGCCCCAAGCTTTTTTTTTTTCCCTCTAATTACTTTCAAACTCTTCTACTCACGAAGATTTTTTTTTCACATGTCATGGTTCCCCTCACTGGAATAACTCTACCATTCTCTTTTATTTCTTATGTAGCTTCTTTATGGTGGCTATGTACATGCTATATCCTGGTTTCTGCCGCTAATCGTGAAATTTATTTAACTATGTTTTTCTGTCTTCTGCCATGGAGAAGCAGCTAAGGCAGGAATCTGGGTCTCCATTTCCTTTATGTTTCTCCTCTGTTCTTTATGATGAACACAGTATCATTGATCATGGTTATCAATGTAAGTATAATTTTAGTTGGTTGAAAATAGAATGGTTCTTGGTTGAATATTTATGAGACTCTATCTTGTCATGTAGATACAATTTAAATTGGTCTTAAAATTGTAACGGAGAGAAAATCTTCCTCAGCAATACTCAATACAGTAGAAAATGTCTTTCTCTTTCCTTAGTTTTTCTTCCTGCAAATAACAGTTGTCAGGCCCAGGATAGAAATATGAAGCACTGGAGCTCATGCATGGCAGAAAATGCTTAAGACCTCCAGACATAACAAACAAAAACATCATAGAAAAGAACACAGGTTCTTTCTGCCTCGGGGAACTGAATGGCATCATCTCTAGAAGCATTGATGGCAATAATTTTACAGAATTTCCAGTGCACTGTGGATATGTAAGGACCATCTAAAAATAGGAACATTTGTTTCCTCAAAGTATGGATTCCAGGATGCATGACTATTTTCCCATGCTACCTACCAAATTATTTATTAGTAGCTAAAAAGTTACTACCATTGTAAGAATAATACCTTTTCTAGTTCCTTCTCCTAAAAGTCAACAAGCCACCAGACTAAAAATATTAAAAAGGATGTTTTATGACAATTAAGTCATTTTGTTGCTATAAATAAAAAATATACCATTAATTATAGACATTTAAATCTAAGCCTTGGGTGTAATTAAAAATAATAGAAAAACACTTTTGCACTAGGTTAAATTATAAAGCCAATGTTTTCATGCATGTAAGACATAGCAAAAACAACTACAAAAAGAAAACTGTTTTATGTTCATTTTACAAGCCCTTAAGACTAAAACCTAAGCCAATGTCAGATTCAATTAAAGGATTTATTAAGCTCCCTGTAGAACTCCTTGTACACAGTAGGTACTTATTAAGTAGCCATTCAAAGATGGATCATTATGTAATTGCAAACTGTGGAGGTACTAAAACATCTTTCTAAATTTTATATTTTGTAAGTTTGAAACAGGAACTTGAAACAGGTTTGGTGCCCTCTAAAAGAAATCCATGAATTATTTATACTTGAGGATAGAACATAAAAAGGAAATAAAGGGAATAAAATAAAATAAAAAAGGAATAACGGGGCACAAATATCCATAATTTGATCATTTGAAATGGAAGCAGAGCAGCCAGTCTGTCTTATTAAAATTAAAAGTGCTATTATGAAGTTAGCACATGAATAAAACAGAGGCCCAGGGAAAGAGTATTTTAATGTGCTGTAGATATTCTCCAGTGTTCATATAAACAAGCTGGGATCATCTTGGGCCTACAACTACTTAGGTAGAAACCTAATAGCTGAAAGTACACAGGAAGTGGCTTTCAGTAGATCAGTGTCAGTTGTGGCAAGCTCTGTTGGTTAGTCATGTCATCAATGTCCTGGGAACATCAGTGACCCAGCTGGGCAAACCATAGATTTTTCCAAGCTAGAGGAATTTTAGAGATCAACCCCTTTATCATACAGTTGAAGGAACTAAGAGGTCAAGTGAATTGACCATGGCCAATAGCTGGTTGGCAGCCTGCTTCCTAACACCTAGGCTGACACTCTTTTTCTAACTGCACAGGAAAATTACATAGAAATTATATTTACTGAGACCACAGACAGCACCAAGCTGGCATGGCAGGATGACAGCAGCTATCACTTTAGAAGATGAAATCACCTTGATACAACTGCTGGTAAAGTAAGAGATCAAATAAAAAGAATAAAGTCCAACTGGGATGAAAGCAGGGGGTTTAAATGGGCAAAACAACAGCTCACAAAAATGCAGTGAAGGATAGCCAGGTGTGTAAACAACTGACCGTGAGTCAATATGTTGGAAAAGTGGGAAGACCATGCAGATGCACGGATACCAAGCAAACAGTACTTACGGGGTAATTCTGCCATCACGTTCTCCATGAATCCCTTTGCTGTGTATAGTTACAAACGCTCACGTTACACAAGGCTGTGGAGTGATTTCAGAGTAGGGAAAGAAGTGTAATTACTCGGGACATGGACTAGGAATAGTGGTCCCGGAAGGTGGACCTTTAAAGGGAGAGTTGACAGACTCCATGAAAGGATTTTATCCGGCTTACAATGACCATCCATTTTAAATCTCCACTTTACACAGAATGTGACAGACCCAATTTAGTACTGAAGCATATGAGCCAGATCTAGGTAAAACTGTCCACCTGGGGTGAGTTGTGTAACCCACTTTTAAAATCTGAGCAGTGTTCTTCTGAAAAGTTATTTGAAAAATCAGACGGATTCTCCTGTGTCTGCGGTAATAGGATCCTATATGAAAGTGGAGAGGGGATTAGTACTACTACTGTTCTTTGCTTTCTTCAGAGTCTCAGTGGGAAGGGAGGGAGAACAGCAAGGTGGAGCTGAATGCTGAAGCCTTGGAGCTCTGTCTTTGCTCAGTCACTTCAGCTCTCATTATAGTCTCTGATCTTGTTCAGCTACTTGGTTAAAATTAACAACAGCAGCCCAGCAACAAGGGCCAACATTTACTGAATGCTTACTCTGGGCTGGTTACTGTATTGGGGGTTTTCTATCCATGCCTTGCCTACTGCTAAGTTGTGCAAGTTACCTAACTTCTCTGTGCTTCAGTTTCTTCATGTGTAAAGTATAGATAATAATAGCATCTTCTTGTGATAATTAAACAAGTTAATATATATAGAAAGTATTTAGAACAGTGCTTGAAACAGTAAATACTTAGTAAATAATTATTATTTATTATCTCATTTCAACTTCAAAGCAAATCTTTAGAAATTGTTACTACTATGTATTTCTCAATTTGCAAATAAGCAAATTGAGACTCAAAGAGTTTAGCTAACTTGTTCAAGACCATAGAGCTAGTTAGGGACAGAATAAGGACTTAAACCACCAAATCTCATGCTTTTTAGCCACAATGACATGCTGGCCCTCCGATTTCAGTATCTAAGCTCTAGCCACACCACATAAACTTCTCTTATCAGTGGATCCCTGTGTTAAACACATCATGGGCTTTCACATCTCTTCGCCTTTTGCTCATCTTGTTATTGCCTCTATCTGAAATGGCTTTCCTAACTTTGTCAAGCAGATTACGTTAAAATTATCCTTCAAGACTTAGTTCAATTGCCACCTTTTCTCTCTCATCCTCTTTCTCCCACTTTCACAGAGTTAATTGCTTGCCTGTGTTCCTTTAACACTTACCTCACCTATCTCTCTTACAAGCACTTATCACATTGTCTCATAATTTGTTTATATCTCTGCTGCTAGATGGTGAGCTATGAAATGGCCAGCCCCTCACACACAGTAAAAAGTAAAATTTATTTAAGATGCCAGACGCTCTGCGAAGGGCCTCACAGGGATGCACTCACCCAATCCTCTCAATAACCTCAGGTTGTATGTACTATTGTAATCACCTTTTTATTGATGAGACATAGAAAGGTTAATTTGCCCAAGATCGTACATGCAGTAGGCACATAACAAATGATTGTTGAATTGAATTATGTTTAAGTAAAAATGCTTACTAAAAATGATCAAAAACTCCCTTTTTCACTGAAGAGAATGAACTTTTGATTGAACATTTTTTTGATGGAGGAGAAAAGAACAAACTCCTATTTCATGTATTTAGTCAGATTTTTGTCATCCTTAAAGCTATGAAAAGAAACAACTAATTAACTCTAGTTCAAGCTCAATCATCAAATCAGCTTAAAACAATTTAATATTATAATCACTTTCCCCTATACTGTAGTATAATAAATGACTTGCTTCCTCATCTCATAATCTTGAATACCCATACAAGTTGAATATTATTTTATCATCTATTCAAAGCCCCATCAACTAGAACATGCATTACAGAATTACTTTTAATATTTGTGTCAAGAATCTATTATTTTCCAGACATAGAAGAAAAAGGAACTATTTTCTGCCCCCAAGCCAAACTTGGAGACCTGTGTCTTCCTGAGAATGATGTCATTTCAGAAGCAGCCAGGGAGCAGGCTATGAATGCCACGTGTGAATAATTCCAAACCCCAAATCACTTGTGGCTTCTTTGAGGCCTTTTTACCAACCAGTCAAAGGGAAACACATTCTCCTTACTTTCCTCTGGGGGCCTTTCAGGGTGCCAGCCCTTATATTAACTGTCTGATATGTTGAGAAGAAAACTGAGCTTTAAAAGCCTTTTAACCCAAAGGGTTTGAACAGCTAATGGATTTCATCCTTTTGGCAAAAGATGATGTAAAGCTCCTTCCTCCTTTCAAAAACTGGGACTTATTTATATAATCTTTTTATAAAGTTAAATCCTTTTGGTTTCAATATATATTTTTAGAGCCTGTTTGTTACACTGAAGAAGCATAAAGCAAAAACAGTTCAAAAATACAAAACAAAACAAAAAAACCCTTCACTTTCCTGTATTGCTCTGGTTTCCAATACACTTGTAACTAATTTGATTGTCTTGACTGATGGCAAAAAATAATCCAGTCATTTGTAAATGGTATTTTCATTTTAACTACTATACAGACTAATTATGAATTTGTGCCTAAAAAGTGAGCGATTCTATAATGTTAATGTAGTGTAAGAAAAGTTTCTTAGAGAATGGGGAAAGTCACAGAACACTGACATGCCCACAGTTGACAATGACAAAAAGAAAATCAGCAATAACCAATTATCTTAGTAGATCCTGCAATTTCCATTCAAAACATTTATAAGAGAATATTAACAATCATGAGAATGATATATTTTTGCATAGGGAAACAAACTCACAAGATTTTTGGAATCATAACTCACAACTCTGGTAACCATCTTCCTTGATTAATGTCTTTAGCCAGTATTTGAAACATCACCATTTATCATGACTTAGCTTCTTTCTTTTCTTTTTAATATGGAATTAACATAAGCTTTTTTTTTCATTTTAATAACAATATAGTCTATGCTACACATGGCATAAAACAAAGAATGAAACCAAGTAAATTTATCTAACGGTGAATACACACAAGTGAAGAGTTTTGTTTCTGTTTACAACTGTCCTACAGTAATCCCAGTTGCAACACAACTCATTATCACATGGCTTAGCTGAAAGATGTATGTATATATAATTATAAATATGTTTCACTGTATTTACAATAGAAGTAAATTTTGGAGACCACACCAACTTTTCAGCTGATAGGAACTGGGGAGTTTCCTTCTATTTCCAATAAGGAGCAATAAAAGCGTTGAAGGGGTGGCATGCTGCAAAAACAAGAGATATGCATCCTGTTTCACAAGTTATTCCCATCTCATCTTTGCTTGGGCACCATGACAGGCCCCTGGGAGTCATCACTAAGGTGCACACAAACAAATTCTTCCTTTGATTGTGTTTTACCCAGGCATTCTCATGCTAACTTGCAGGAAGGTGTGTATGAGTATGGTGGAAAAGACTCACCTCTTGAAGAAATTGCAATATGTCTTTTGTGGAAGTGTATAGTCAGCACATGAAGGAAACTTTAGCATTTAGCTTTCACTGTTATTTTGTAGACAGAATTAACAACATGGGAACTGGTTTCAAAATACAACATGGCAATTCTTCTAAGTTTGGGTGAAAGGTTCCTGAAACTCCTTTTGAGTTGAATGGGGGAGGGGAGATGTTATTCTAAGTTGAACAGCTTTAAATTGTTATAGAGAGAGATCCGAAGGAACAGTGGGCAAGGACAGGAGATAAGGCACTGAAGTGAAAATAGAGAACAGTCAATTTAGGGCCATAAGTATGTCTTAGGAATGTTGACTATATTAATACTCTTAACTCTTTAATACTATGTTTATTGTTTCTTTCCCACTAGATTAAGAAATCTCAATGAGAGACTCTTCTACCTTATTTTCCATTATGCCCCCAGCACCAAGCCCAGCACCAAGCGCAGTGCCCAACACATATTTGTTGAACAAATAAATAAATGAATAAACAATTCAGATAACATTCATAGAAGTAGAGGCAATGGAGAAATGGCCATATCCACATGTAAACAATGACAAATCAGTCATTGGAAGATGACTTCTATGG
Organism: Lepilemur ruficaudatus; assembly: GCA_963574885.1. Classification (NCBI taxonomy): domain Eukaryota; kingdom Metazoa; phylum Chordata; class Mammalia; order Primates; family Lepilemuridae; genus Lepilemur; species Lepilemur ruficaudatus. The sequence continues at coordinate 41,521 of CAUYRT010087624.1, read as the reverse complement.
CAAATGCCAGTTTTGAAGTCCAACCAACTAATATCTGAAAATGATAATTCAGTCAATAGGTTCTCCTATCTACAAATGATTTTTTTCATCTAATCACTATGGTTAATTTTGTGTTATTTAAATGGGGCCGCTGTGGTGAACTTCACAAGTTTCTCACCTCCTTCTGCCTTGTTAATATCTGCGTAGGATTCCACAGCCACAGACTGAACACCTAGCTTCAGCCAGGCATCTCACAAATAAATTCATTATGCACAAAAGGAACCCAATGAGATAGTAGAGACACATGCATCCATGCCAACACATCACTATTATTATGGAAAACAATTTAAAGACTGTTCAGCTCAGATGTGTAATTAGTCCAAGAGGGACACATTATTATTGATAAACGCTTTTTCCCACAGGGAAGTTGGACCCCCCCCACACACACACCAGGGGGAATATATTTTTATGGGTTGAAGATTAGTGACATTAAATATTGGAATGGGTGCCAAACTGATATTGTAATTTGGTCATTAAGACATAGAAGCATCCTTTTTTTGTATGATTACTACTATTACTCAGTGATGTACAAACAGCATTGATTTACTGGGGATGGGTCTTGTCCACTGCTTCCTCCGTGACCTGCAAATACCACATTAGTCAGGAGTAGGCTTAAATGAAAGTCACTACAATCCAGCCTTACTCACAGATCACTGAGCAGGTGACTTACAAAAGTTATTCTACATAGCTAAGTGGAATCAGGTAGCTTTAATTGGCTCTTCCTCTTGACTCCTCAGTTCCTCACCCCTGAATCCATGCCTGAGTTTTCTGATCTATGTGATGGAGGCTAATGTTGGTAAAACCTGTTCTCTCTGGCTTCAAGATTATTGCTGAATATTCTACTGATTGCTGGTGATATTTGAACCTGTAAGCAAAATTCTCCATAAGTATAATCATTGCAGTTATGTCTCTATTGTAAATTTTTTTGAGTTGGAAACATAATGTTATCAGAACATCTTTTGATAACATTTCTTTTATTGTACTTCAGATGATAATTTTAGTACCAACAGGGAGACTTTATTGCTAGATGCAATTCACTATTGTGCATTACACTTTACCTTAGAGCCACTCAGCTTTGGCATAGAGTAAAAATGAGGTCAGAGTGCTCATTAAATCATGGCTTGAGCTGTCATTATATGAGCAAAACTGAATAGTTGCATATATTATTGAAACATTTCATTAATTTATTTTTCCTTATTTATATTAATATTCTCTTTACAGAAGTACCATAGCAATAAGGAATTCTGTTTGATTAGATTCCTAATCTTATTTTTCAAATACCAAAGAAAGCCCACACAAAACAAAACAAATTAAAACAAATGAAAAAACAGAAAGCAAACAAAAATAACAACTTTTTCTAGTTTTGTCATAATGATATTATAAACCATTCTTCTTACAAGTTATATATTTAGAGCCCAAATTTCTACAGTACTATGCTCCAAATTAAAATGTAATATTTATACTAAAATTCTGAACCAACCAACTAAAGAGGTATACATTTCTAAATACTACTGGTATGTCAGAATAAATAGAGGGATGATTATGATAAGCTACCAAATAATGCTTTTACATATATTATGTCAGTTTACCAGCTTTATGTTCACTATCATTCATACATTTTCAGTTCCAGAATATAGTAGCTACAAAAATCAAAAATGAAATCATAATAAAGCTAATTTTCCTAGTTTGTGCTTGCCTCCCAGATTTTAAGAAAAATTGTTATATGCCAAAAATGTAAAATTTATTCCAAGAAAATTAACAGGCTACACGGGTAAATTTTGGCAAATGCAACTTTATATTGAAGTTCACACATTTGTATCTTAAAGAATGAGACTCACAGACTCTAATGTATTTCTAAAAGACCAGAAATCATATTATAAGCTTTCACAAGTTAAACTGAAATAATTTAAACGACCAATACACTGAATGTGCAGAAAGTATAAACAAGACTGTGCCTTCGGTAGAATAAATGCTTCACAAATTGTGCAGGATGTCATACTAAGGCTGTGGTCTCCCCTTGACAGCTGACTTAAAATATAAACATATATCAACTGCCTGCTTCCTAGAACACTCTAGAATGGGTAGCACACCTCAGAAGAAAATCTCATTATTTCAATGATGTGCACCTTAATTTTCAAACCATGTGAGGAAAAGGAAAAGGACTAGTAAATGATCTTCCATGCACTTCCAGATGCACGACCGCGACCAGTTACTGATCCAACTTCCCTTGACCATTTGCTCCAGTGCTAAATAAGATGAAGGATACTAGATAACCCTTTAAGGCAACATGTGTTTATTCTGCATTATTAGAACTATTCAATTATGACCAGCTGGTACCATTAATGTTGCCTCCCAGTTCAATATCTAGCATTTGTAAAATATAAATGAATTGGAAAAACTTTATACCAAATCAACAAAAATCACATAATACAATTCAATGCTAGCAATTTCACTAGTAGATAAGGAAAGTGGTATTTAGAAATAGTGATGTAGTAATAAAAAAAAAAGAAACTGTAATTGGAACCAGTATACTGCTTTGGAATACTCCCCAAAACTTACAAGGCGGTTTTTAAAGTGTGATATTCCAATAATTCATGGCACGTCTTTAGTGGATTACAGTACTTTAAGTTCCCAAATATTTTAGTCTTTTCAAAACAATAACAGTATGAAATGTTTTAAAGTCCTCAAACTTCTAAAATTAGTTTTTATCAACACATTGACCTCATGTCGACTTAATTTATTAAGATGTCCAATGCTAATTTTTTTTTTATGTTTTTTCATAAGTAGTGATATACACAGCATTTAGCACTGATACTTAGCACCTGCTACTTTCATTTTCTAGTTTTTGACCACAGAAAGAAACTTAGGGCAGTGGTTCAGTCCTTTCTTAATTACAAACCTTCGCCGGCAGTCAGCAGGATCACTCTGAGATTTAAAATAGGATTATAGGTGAACTATTGCAAAGATTGCAGAATGTTGCCCAAATCCTTATAACTGCTGATTTCATTCTTGAATTTCTTCTCAAGACATGGCTATGGGCCACAGTTGCTCAGCAGAGAAGGTTAGTGTTTCACAAGGCTAAAGATTTACAGATGCTCCCTCATATAACACAGTAAGGTTCCCTTGGTAACCTGGATTTTCTGCAGTAAAGAAGGGTTGTGCTGAAACAGCGCCTCAGCTCCCTGTTGGAGAAAATGCAGACAAAAGGATTGATTCCTGCTTGGGCAAAACTCATCCAGACAGCGGCTGTTAAAAATCCCCCTGGTACTACAGGCCCTCTTGCAAAAACTCTCCAATAACAGGCCACCAGGTAGGGGCCCCACAAGGTTAGAAAGAGAAAAGTCATTATATAGAACATTCTGCTGATTCTTTTCTCCATTTTGAACTCATCTAAGACCAATAGCCTTCTTCTGCCTGTGGTGTTTGCATTTTGCCTGATGCCCAGCAAGGTGGGTGGTGTGGGACCCCTTCCAAATCCTGCTAGCCAATTGGCAGCTGCCTGGCCACTGGCTCCAGGACCATGAAAAGTCCAGTTCTGGCTGACTGCTGCTACAAACTGGACTGGCTTCATTTTCCTTCGATCGTGGACAAAAAATATCAGCTTGAGGTAGACAAGCTGTGTGGCTAGGAGGATGAGAGCAAGGAGCAGCATAAATCCTAAGGAATCATTAGCCCTGAAGGAGCGGTGTTGGAAGGTGCATTGATCTTCCTCCCTAATGAATGAGTAAGTGCCCACATCTAAAACTGGGGGGAATGCCATGGCCACAGACAGAGTCCACACCATACAGATCACAGCCAGACACGTCCAAAAGGTCAGCCTCTTTGTATAGAAGCGGTGATGGGCGATAGCTAAGTATCTGGTGACACTGATGCAGAAGAGCATGAAAGCAGTGTGGAAACAGGACAAAACCCCCAGAAAGGCAATCACTTTGCAAGTCAGAGTCCCGTAAGTCCAGGATGAGCCATTTTTGACCGAGTTGAATACAAATGGGAAACAAATTGCAGATCTGAGGATATCTGAACAGCAAAGATCCAATAGGAAGTAGTAAGGTGCTCTATGCAAGGTCTTATCTTTCACTAGCAAAATGGAGATCAGGAGGTTGCCAACCACGCTGACTCCTATTATGAAACCCAAGGAAGTCAGTTTCAGAAAGGCTGTTAGAGGTGAGAGATTTTGCAAAATGTTGTCAGCTGCATGGCTATAGTTCGCCATAGATGGATGGAGGATAAGGATACAGCCTCAGTCAAGTCTCATGATCTAGATATAAGAACAAGGAAAAGATAGATCCATACATTTTACTGAAAATGTAATCCACAAAGAGAACTGATCCGATCTGCAGTCATGCTTCCTCTTTTCTTCCGTTTCATTTGCCATCAGAATATCTGGAAAAAAAATGAACTATCAGTTCTTAAGTTAACAAGCAATGATGTCAGTGCTAACATAAAGCTGTTCATTTATGGGGAAGCAAATAAAAGTTTTAATTTTGAATACTATTATTTGCTTTAGTAAGTATTTTTGTTTGAGATTTCAGAGAATTGGCTTGCTTAGTTTTCTCAGCTAGGTGAATTAAAAAATGCCCTTATTTTGGTGAACATACATTTGATTGGGTACCTTTAGGAGAGAAGGAATAAAATGTTCCACAGTTGTAAAATATGCCAGTCCAGGAATTAATCACTAGAATTGCAATGCAATCTACAAGATTGTTAATAAGAGACAGAGAGGAGACTACCCACATTTCTTTAAGGTCTGTTAGTATCTGTCAGTGTTGCACAGGCAGCTTCTCTGCTGTTATGGATCCAAAGAACCCGTGCAAAATATATGTCTTTTAACTCAAGTGCCACTATTCATGCTGCATAAGAGTATTTGTTGATTCATCTTAAAGCAAAATTTCAACATTAGATTTCAAAATTAATAGGAACTTGTCCCAAGATTTGATATGATTTAATCTTTTGTCTTTCCTTTCCCACCCCACCCCCCCATTTTTGGCAAATCTTTTCTCTTTAACCACATGATTATTAAAAATGGTTAATGTAAATATTGGCCAGGGAAACACACCCAGAGGAATAATGCACTTCCATTTGTAAATCTTGGCTGCCTGTATTCAAATGAATATAACATGAACCTGTATTTCTTGGGCAATTAAGCCTTTCCCATTTACACCGATAATCTTTGTTGCTCACAAGTGGCTTCATTTTAAAAGCAAAATGCACATTGTCTCCTAGGTGTCTGGGAGCAACACCAGGGAAATCGGCTTCCTCTGTTATTCCCACGAAGCGTGTTTCCTTTGCTACTTCTCACTTGCCCGAAATATGCTGATGGAAGCCCAGGCAAAACTGCGTTCGATGATTTTAATTTCCCCACCGGTACATCCCCGGGTAAATACCGATCGCATCATGCAACATTACGAAACCTGAAATCCGCCACCCCTGGATTTATAATGGGGGGGGGCGAGTGGAGGAGGGGGAGAGGGAGAGAGACATGCATTACATACGCGAAGATGGGGAGAGAGATTGCTTCTGTGCTGCAAGGGAACCGTTCCCGGTGATTCTCAGTCTGATATTCCTCAGTCTTGCAACGCTTTACAGAAATGGAGCTCTCAATAAGCCCTACTGAAGATGCATTGTCTGAATGTACTTCCATTATGCAGTTTATTGTCAAAAAAAAACCCCTCAGGTAGGGCTCTTTCCCGGTGAACCTGCAGTTTCATAAACACTGTGCAACCCCCCTACCCCCAAACTTAACCGAGAGTATATCCTCCTACCTGTTGGCGTTGGATATCCCGACAGACTATAGCTTCTTCTTTCTATAAATTGCTGATTTTTTTTTTTTTTCCTTAGTGCCTTGACTGAGCATCCAGGCAGGGCTCGGCGGCGCCTGCGCGCTGGAGCCTCCTTGAGCTCCAGCCGCGTCCTCCCCTGTCGCAGCGGCACCGTCTCTCCCCCAGTAACGCAGGGGCCGCGGCGGCGGTGGCGAGGGCGGCGGCAGGGGCTGCTTCAGCCTCTCTGGAGCCAACAGGAACCCCTACCTGTGTCCAGAGCTGGCTGGGTTTATCGAATGCGCCGTCCAGTTCAGCTGACAAAATTAAGCTCTGTCCCTTATGGCTGCTTCTGAACTTTTCCCTCCCCGCATTTGAAACGGGGGCTTGGAAAGGCTCGTTCAGGACCTCAGGCCCATCCTCTTCCCTACGGCAGCGCACGAGGAAGCCACCGCGCCCGGGACGTCCGCCCCCTCCCCAGCTTCCCGGAACCTTCGCCTTCCCCAAACATTTTCTTCCTTTTTCTTTTAGGGTGGTCCAAAGCATTGGGAGCTTCTTTTAGATTTCTTCTTAAATGGTTTCCCCAGCTGACCTTTCAATTTGTAGGTTAGCTGGAAGAAAAGAAGGGGAGAGAGAGAGAGAGAGAGAGAGAGAGAGAGAGAGAGAGAGAGAGAGAGAGAGAGAGAGAGAGAGAAAGAATGGGTGAAAAGAGAAAGAAAGAAAAGAAATTTTTAAAATGCTCAGTCAAAAATATTGTCCACGGGGAAGAAAGGAAGCAGGTTAGGGCAGCCCTGTCTTTGTTAGTCATCTTCTATTCGCGAACGCACGCAAACATGCGTATAAGTAGGGGGACGCTAAGTTCAGAGGACAGCTACAAAATGATTTACATCCAGTCTACCTTAAGGGATGTGACTGAAGGCTTACAAAAATTTTAAATGGCTATTCCTGGCATTCCACCCCACTGAGCAACAGCCTTTCTTTTCCCTTCCTGCAAGTTCGGCTGACCAGTAGATTGGTGATGTCAAAGCAGTTGTGTGTATGAGTTTCCTTTTTTCCCCCTTTGTTATTACGGATGAAAAATACTAGGAATAAAACGAATACACAAAACTTACACCAGTCCAAAGGTCCGACACCACATAGCCTGACACGTGGGTGCTTAGGGATGCCTCTAGAATCATGCATTTTCTTATTTTACCATTTCCGAAGAGTTTTGTTAGTGGGGGTGGCATAAGATTTTAAACAACCCCTTAGCCCCCTAAAAACCAAGCAGACATGCTTTCATTAATTCCCAATGTTAAACGTCTGCTTCTCTTCCTCCATGCTTATTGTCTTATAATAATCTGTTAATGAAACAGAAAAAATAAAAATCTCCTCCACAGTAATAATCTGATCTCGAGACAGCAGTAAAATACCTCATTGCTGGGTGGTGAGATTGTGACATTCGGGGGAACTCAAGCCAATCAGCATACAGATAATATGGGTTAATTTACATATTGTATTTCTATTGGACACTCCGAGGTAAAGCTTTCTCTGTTTGAAGCTTGATGTCACAGTGGTTACACAAAGCCCTGTGTTGGTAATACTGAAAGGATGTTAAATTTCCCTAATTTGTTTTTGGATTCCCTAAGTCCATTAAAAAATGGATAATAATTTGGGTTTTTTCCCCCAAATACATACAAGGCACTTAACTTTGGCATTCCTTTAACCTAGAACAATCAATCTTACAGCAATGTTGGAAGTAACTCGAGGGCATTTCCGTTCAAGTAAAACATTTCACTTTTTGCAAAACAAATGAATTCCGAAGAACTTAAAACTATTTATTTGGTAGTATGCAACTTCTAAGTAAAATGTCAAATTCATTTTTATAGAAATACAGATCAATTCAATTTGTTCTTTTTTACTTCCCAATGAATGTTTCTATGTACTTTGCAAAGAATTATTTCCTGAATTTTTACAGCTAAAAAAAAAATCTGTGGAATAAGAGACAAATAAGTTTGCTTTGCAGATTCATGATTAGGCAGATGTTAGGTTGTATGGATTAGGGAAAAGCTATTTAAAAGTAAATTAAAAGGGTGACTGCACTGCCAGGCCATGAGGCAATAATTTACTCTGCCAAAAGGTATAGGGCAAAGATCCAAAGATTTAACTGCCTTATGCTTTAAGAAACAAATATTGATTCCTTTAAAATAAGGGTGGGGGTATGTGTGTATGCAATATTCTTTCATATCCATACCTCAGGGTATGTTAGAGCTATTTTTTTCCTTTGTAATTGAGCACAATTACATTCACTAGTTCTTCAGTTTTTCCAGCTGTTAGATGAAAATGTCATTTTCCTGCCTCACAAGGGGGCTCAAGAAATTAATGAGGTATTTTTCATCTAGCTCATCAACTCTTCTGGAGGAAACATTGGAATCTGAATCTTCCATCAACAGGGATTTTGAAAATATGTTTAATAGCTGACAAAAGTTTCATTATCATCTACAAGTTCTCAAATGTAAAGCTATTGCTTCAAATTGTTGAGATCATAGGCTTATTTGATCTTGGCTAATTTTCTTTTTGATTTCTTGTATCAACAAAACTAGAAAAATTGGTTTTCAGGTTAAGAGTAAAGGAACAATGCAAACACAACACTACTATACACCCTAATCCTTGGGTTTAAAAGATTCTAAAGGTTTTTAAGCTGTTGGCATATTATACTTACTCTACTGATCAGTGTATTAGGAAGACTGGTATAATTTGCTTAACTGGGTTCTTATAATAAATATGTACAATTTTGTTTAAAAAAGCAATGACTTCCCTTTCAAAATTAATCTATAATATTTCAGATTTTTGCCATAACACACAATCTCATGATGGGCAAACACAGTGTTTTTGTTCTATGCATTGTTTATGTGAAAATGTGTGTCAGGAAATAACCCTTGATAAATGCAGGGAATGATAGGTTAGAATAAAACATTCTAAGAAAAAATTTTTAATCATTCATTTAAAATGCCATCTCTCCTGCTCTTGGAAATCTCACTCTCTTGGTAGCCCACAGCTACCATATTGTCCAAGACACATGGAGGGGCCACGGCAAGTGCTTAGTTGGCAGCCTCAGCTAAGCATGTCTTTCAGTCATCCCAGCCCTAATTCTGGGCATGAGTCAAGAAGCCTACAGATAATTCCAACCCCTGGAGTCTTTCTTTTATTGGAAGCTCTGGACATCACGAAGCAGTAACAAGCCGTCTTTGCTGTGCCTGGTCAAAATCCTGACCCATAAAATTTGTAAACATAAATAAGTAGCTATTTATGCCACTAAGTTTTGGGCGATTTTTTATGCAGCAACAGATAACTAGAGCATCCAGGATAGGCTGAATTTCATCCTAGGATAAGCACTTTGAAACTGAGAAAAACAAAGCTGCTCAAATATAGGCACTGCATTTAAGTCATCAAAATTATCAAGATTGTACCCAGTGGATTGTAAGTTTGTTGCAAAGAGATTTCAGAGTTCTTTAGAAAATTTTGACAGCTACCATATAGAAGTATTTACCATCTGTTAGGCACCAGGACCCTACAGTGTATGTATTCTCATTTTATTATCAATGAAGTTAAGTAAATTTTAAAACATGTGTCTTTGGTTTATATCCTAGTTGCAGCAAAAAGTGACTTAGATGCAGTGTCTATATTTGAGCAGCTTTGTTTTTCTCAGTTTCAAAGTGCTTATCCTAGGATGAAATTCAGCCTATCCTGGATGCTCTAGTTATCTGTTGCTGCATAAAAAATCACCCAAAACTTAGTGGCATAAATAGCTATTTATTTATATTTGCAAATTCTATGGGTCAGGATTTTGACCAGGCACAGCAAAGTGATAGCTCAGTAACTGAAGGTTTCCAGGGCATTGTACTTATCTACTTGAGGAGTAGAATGGTGAGAGGATACGCTAGACCTAAAGAACTACCACAAGATTTAAAAAAGAAAAAAAAGCCTCAAGAGTTGGGAATAACCATAATTGTGAACATCTTAAGCAGTGAGATTTCTTCAGAATTTTAATGACTTTTTAAAAAATTAAGAATCTGGCATGTTTCTTTCCAAAAGACTAAAAGTTTCATTTATCAGATTTTTCTCTCTTCTCTGCCACAAAACGGGTTCCAAAGTGTTAACCTAATTCATTCTTAATTTTAAAGCTAGCATCTCTAAGACCTTCCTTCTCAATTTAACACCAAGTCTTTTGAAAGCTCAGTGATTTACCTTCTCTTACCTTTATGTTGACAATTTCCTACTCTCTGAGAATTTTAAGACTTGTTCCCTTATTTAATTTATTTAACAAACATTTGTTGAGCTCCCACTCCCACGCTGTATGATTTTGCAAGAAATAAAAAAATAAAGAGGTGGGACCAATTTACAGGTGGTTGTGTCAGTGTAGGGAAAGTCTAAACTGGTGGAAGTGGAGGGTGAGGAATGAACAGAAACAAAGGGATGGATCTACTTGGTGAGAGGAGCCATATTTCTTATCAAGTGATTAGAAAAGGGAAGCAAAGGAGATTGAAGAGTAAGAATTAACTCTCAGCTTTGGAGCTTGGGGAAATGGGAGGGAGAGAAGACACTATTAATATGAGGTAACCGAAGTTTAAAAACAAGGAGAGCTGATTTGGTAATGAAAATATGAGTTAATTTTAGACACACTGAACGTGAAATGCTGGTGGAATATTTCAAATGTTGATATGTTATGTGCAGTTGGAAGTGAGAGGCCAAATTCAGGAAGTACTTATAGGCGAAGGTGGAGCGAGGGGAACTGCTGGGTGGCCTTGCCAAGACTGTTGAGAGAGAAGAAGGTTGAGGTTAAACAAAAGAACACACATGCCCATTCCCTTCCTTCTGGCCAAACCGAAAAACTAATGGAATGCCTACATTTAAGAAACAGGAAAGATCATCAAAGAACAAGAGACAGAACAAACTGAAAGGAAGAAGAGGAACATCAATGTCATAGACTCTGAGGGAGTAGAGAATTTTAAGAAGGGAGTCGTCATCGATGTAAGCTGTGACTTGAAGATTTAGGAGGATGACAGATGAGAAGATATTGTTGGATCTGGAAATGAGGCAAATCATTAGCAACCTTTGAGAAAGCAGTTTTAGAAGAGCGAGTCAAACTGCAGGGGATTAATAAGTGCGGGACACAGGCTTAAAGGCTTATAAGGTCAGGCTAAGAAACTGTTATGCTGTTAATGAATTCTCGATGTTTTATGAACAGGGTGCTAGTTATATTTAAATAAATATCACATGCCTTCTTCTTCTGGAAGTCTTTTAAACTCTTCTTCTATTACACATTACACATTATTCTATTACACATTATTTCAGTGTGGTCCTATGAATGGGGAGAGCAAATGCAAGTTTCCCTACTAATGCCTGGTAAAACTTTAGAGCTTAGAGAAAAAGCCCTTGGTCTGTTAAAATATTCTAAGGTTTCTCATTCACCTTTGCCTTTTTTTAAAATTTTAGATGTAGTTAGTCTCAACCATGAAAAACAAGTGACCCCCAATACGAGTGTGGTGTGAGTTTGTGAGTGTGTACATACGTATGTGTTGCAAGGGTAGGTGGGGAGAAGAAACAAGTGTTGGCAAAATGACCAAGAAATGGGAAATTAATTTAATACTCCAGTTAATGGAGAGTCACACATGTGTTACATGCGTTGTAAATTTTCAAGGAATAAAAATGCAATATAATTTTTAAAACTCCTGAATATAAGGTATTTTTTCCTCTGATTAGTCAGACCGTGGTTATCTCAATCATACAGTGCATGAAGGCCATTATTATGAACACCTGCTGTATGATCTTATGAACAGATTATGCTTATGTAAGCCTTTGTGGCTTTTAGCTTTTTGACAAATGGGCATATTAAACATGGCTGAAAGTAAAGAATGTTACCTTAGACTCTAAGAGTTTCCCATGTTGACTGTCCAGACCTGCATTCTGATTAACCCTTCCACTTCCATTTCTCTTAACTTTTTAAACTTTAAAATTTTTCTCTTTACAAAGAAACAAGCCTATAAAATAAAAACAAAGACAAAACCAAAATTCCTACCCCTCATAAATATGATTACTACTTTAACTTGGTTAACATTTGGTTAAAATGGAAGTGTGCTATCATCTGCCTAACTTTACATTTAAAAAACCTTTATTAAGTCCTGGGGGTAGCATTATTTCATTCTTTCATCAAATGTCCTAGAATATGAACCCTATTATTTTGTCACTATTCTTCCCTGGTGCCCAAATAGAATCTAGCACACAGAGGGCACACAGCACATTTTTGTTGAATGGATGATTATAAGCCTACTATACAAAAGTGCTATACTAGGCACTGAAGGAAGAAGAAGAAAAAAGACAGGGACACAGGCTCCAATTGGACTCCATATTTTTCTTAATTTAATAAGGTTGGGATAATTATTCATATGATGGGCAGAAAGTTTTTTTGGCCAAGAATTTACTCTAGATTTGGGAGAATTTTATTTGCCTTTTAAGTCTTATTACATTAGCATTTACATGATTCCTTATTTGCTTTACTACTCAGTAATTTTGAACCATTTTCTAATAACTTAATGTCTCTTAGGCAGATTATGAGCCAAGTGCAGATATTTTATGCTTTGAGCTCCTAATCTGGTTTTCAAATATATGACAAAATACCTGTAGCTTTTATTGGTTTTGGACTTATGATCATTCATTTTTTAATTGCCCAAAGGGTAAATTATCCTGAAAAAAGAAAAAAAAACCAACCTGATTTATTAGTACAGAAATTGAAAGCTCAATAATATAAAAAGAAAATTTTAAATGATAGATTCTTTTTGCTCTAATTTTGCCTGTGGATTGTTCATAATTACCTGTATGACAGAGAGCAAAGGCACTGAAACAAACTGATCATATAGCTACTCAGAAAACAGCTTTACAAGGATGGTATTACTCTTAAGTAAAATCAGAATTATCTTTTCTTGTATTTTCTTTGTCCTCCTGTTAGAACATATGCCTTTCCTTTTTTTACTAGGGATAAATAAGCGCCGAATATAAGAAGTTCTTATATAAAATAGTGCTGATTCATCTTACTAATTGAACATAATAAAAAAGCTACCAGCCAAATCACACTTTGAGTCTTCTTAGCTTGAACACTATCCAGACTGATAATAGAGTTAATAATCTCTGGAAGAAGGAAGTATACAACAATACTTCCAATAACTCAAAATAGGGTGGCAGCTCACCTTGAGAAGGCGGTAATGACTAGGGCTGGGTGTATACAATTTCACCACACAGAGTTTGGTTTGTATTGCCTTTCTCCTTTATCTGATCTAAAATCACAGGATCCTGTATTGGCAGTTGATATTTGATTTATAGAACTTGTTTTCTGGCATGGCTATAGTTAATGGGTCATTAATCATTTCTATGGGGTATAAGGAATACTGTTGCATGCCTGCATTATGAGAACTGTGTCTTGTTTATAGAAATTCAAAATACCAAATGCCTTACATCTGCAAACTCGATAATCTTCCAGCTGTTAGCCATCATCTCTCTGATGTCACTGTGCTGCATAGGGGTGGGCACATGAACAAGCTTAGGAGGTGGAGGTAGGAATGGTCCTATGCCTAAGGTTCCAATATTTGAAGAATTTTTTGATTGTGAATTTCACATCATTTAATTGCAATTACAACTATCGAATAGAGATATGATTCTAACATTTTCAGAACTAGTTGCTAATTATTTGGGCAAACAGTTGGCTAGGTAACTTGGAGGGCTACAGACCAGTGTTAGACATCCAGGTATATGATTTGAATTCCAGTTAGAATTCTGAATGTGGAAATTTCTGGCAGTTTCAATCAGTCTGTCATCTCCTCCAGTCACCATTGGGTTGTGATGTGCAGCTCCAGGACTGCTATCATTTTGTTTTACTTGTATTAAATTTTTTGACAATTACAGGTCTTTGTAAGCTCCAAATCTTTTCTAGCAGGTTTCTTCTAAGGAAACTGTGGGTCTGTGGTAATTTCTTTCATAGTAGATCTGGTCAGTTAATTAAAAACAACTCCATCATATAATATTTATTTTTTTTATTTAAAAAATTAAAAAAATTTTTTTTTTGGTAGAGACAGGGTCTTGCTATGTTGCCCTGGCTGGTCTCAAACTTCTGGCCTCAAACTATCTTCCTGCCTTGTCCTCCCAAAGTACTAGGATTACAAGTGTGAGTCACCACACCTGGCCTATCATATAAAATTTAAAATTCTCTTTCAATTAGGTATTCACTAGTTCAGGTATGCCCTGTATATAGGTACAGGTGTATATACTGCTTAGCATTATATAAAATACTTTTGCATACATTTGTTCCTCTGCATGCAAAAAATTTATATTAATAAGTGCTTGAGTCAGGGAATAAACCCAACTGGTCTGTAGACTCCTGCCCAGAGTGTGTTCTCCACTATACCATGCAGCCTCTTTAACATTCAGCCCCATGAAGCAAAGTCGGAACATTGCCTAAACTGCTCCCCCTCCACAATCTAAATAGTTTTAAAATTTAATTTTAAAAGACCTTTAGAGTGGCTATTACCCAAAAGATGAATGATAACAATTATTGGAAAGGATATGGAGAAAAGGGAACCCTTGTTCACTGTTGGTGGGAATGTAAATTAGCACAGCCATTTTGGAAAATAGTATGGAGGTTTCTCAAAAAATTAAGAATAGAATTACCCTATGATTCAGCAATCCTGCTTCTGGGTATATATCAAAAGGAATTGAAATCGGTATGTCCAAGAGATATCTGCATTCTCATGCTCATTTCAACATTATTCACAATAGCAAAGATATGGAAGCAATCCATGTGTCCACCAATGGATGAATGGATAAAGAAAATGTGGTATATATACTCCATGGAGTACTATACAACCTTAAAAAGGAGATTCTGTCATTTATGACAACATGTATGAACCTGGAGGGCATTATGCTAAATGAAATAAGCCAGTCACAGAAAGGCAAATACTGTATGATCACACCTATTTGAAGTATCTGAAAAAGTCAATCTTGGCCGGGCATGGTGGCTCATCCCTGTAATCCTAGCACTTTGGGAGACTGAAACGGGAGGATCACTTGAGGTCAGGAGATCGAGACCAGCCTGAGCAAGAGCAAGACCGTCTCTACAAAAAAATAGAAAATTATCTGGGAATGGTGATGTGCACCTGTAGTCCCAGCTACTCCTGAGGCTGAGAATTGCGTGAGCCCAGGAGCTTGAGACTGCAGTGAGCTAGGCTCACACCACTGTACTCCAGCATGAGTAACAGAGTGAGACTCTGTCTCAAAAAAAAAAAAAAAAAAGTCGATCTCATAGAAACAGAGAGTAGAAAGGTGGTTACAAGAGGTTGGAAGGGGAAGGGAGAGGTGTGGGGCAAGGGAAGATGTTGATGAAAGAGAACAAAATTGCAGTTAGACTGGAGTGATAAACATGGTGACCACAGTTAATAATAATATATTGTATATTTCAAAATTGCTAAAATAGATTTTTAACATTTCATTACAAAAAAGATAAATTGATGAGATGGTGATGCTATGTTAATTATCTTGATTGAATCTTTCTGTAATGTATGCATAGATCAAAACATCACATTATACCCCATAAATATACACAATTATTATTTGTCAATTGAAAAGAGACCCTTATCAAAAACGTGTAGAATGCACACTTTTACATTGGGGCTCTTTAAGACTTTGCTTTCCAGTTAAGGATTATTTTTTTCTGTTCATGCACTGTTAATTTCTGTAAATTCCAATGAGAGTTAAGCACATAAATCCTTGGCACTAGGTTGAAAGACTAGGAATCGTTCAGAGACAGCACTTTTGTGTATAGCCTACTTGTAATCCACTCTATAAATGGTTTGTTTTTTGTACCATCTGGCATCAAATAGGTGAGATTCTTACTGGGGTTTCATGATAAGTCTTACAAGAATATATGTAAATTGACATTTGGTGAAGAGATGGACTGAATTTTTGATCCCACTCACAGATTATGTTCAAAGTAATGTTTTAGTACAATGTCAAGGGAGTTGGATTGATGGATGCCAACATCACCCTCAAACTTGTATATACACATATGCTCCATATTTAACTTGCTCTCTGAGTAATTTTGATAACTGCATAGCTCTATGAAGACAATATCTCTGTCTATGTTGATTGTGTCTCTGATGCCTAGAATAGTGCCTGGCATATTGTAGGTACTCAGAATTTATTAGTGGAATAAATGAATGAATGTTTCCATTTAAAAAATTGTCACAAATTAAAAATCAAATGACTCTTCTTTTGCATCTATTTCTTCTAATAAATCTTCAAGCATGTATGAAACTTTGAAAATAAAGAATACTCTCTTCTCTGCCCTCAGGGGCTGTACCGTATATTATGACTGAAGTCTTTTTCACACGACATGTCCAAATACTTCTAGAAAGTATAATGTGTTACGAAAGTCCCAAGTCAACCTAAAAACTATGTAGTATCAAAATTACTGAGAGAGCAAGTTAAATGCCCAGTATATGTGTATATAGACAAGTTTGAGGGCGAGGTTAGCACCAATTCTGAGCTTTTTTGACTTTTACTAAAACGTCACTTTGAACATAGTCTGTAATAGGATAAAAATATGTACAGTGGACCAACCTACTGATATACTAGGGTGAAAGAGTATGAAAACTGAACTTACATTTACTCTGACAGGACCTGAACTTTGTAACAACCGTCAGGATTGCTTAGATTTATTGACTTCTAGAGCTGAACAGTTACTAATATTTGCCTAATTTTTATAATTTATAAATTAATTTTAAATATATTATTTCGTTGGATTCTAACTCATCCTTTGAGGCAAGTATCATTCTCCTTTTAATACAATGAACGTCAAAGTAAGAGATGTGAATAATTAATAGTTATACGGTGCTTACGTTGTGACAGGTTTTGTTCTTTGCATTTATTAACTTACTTCATTTTCATAAAACCTTATAAGGTAGCTTTCAGGAGTCCATTTTACTGGTGAGGAAATCTATTTTACTTGAGGCACAGAGAGACATAATAACTTGCTGAGGTCAATGGAAAAGCTGGCATTTGGGCTAAGTGACTTACCTAAAGAAGTGGTAAAACCAGAAAATTGATGTAGGTTTTGCCGACACTAAATATTATATGCTTTCAGTATGCCACAGTGCCTCTACAGTCTAGACCAGTGCTATATGTAGACATTTAATATGAGCCACATACATAATTTTAAATTTTCTAGTAGCCAAAATAAGAAGAAACAGGTAAAATTAATTTTAATAATATTTTTTATTTAAATTAATATATCCAAAATACTATCATGCCAATATATAATCAATACAAAAGTATTCAAGAGCTATTTCATATATCCTTTTCTCACTAAGTGTTCAGAATCCAATGTGTATTTTACAATACTTATAGGGCATTTTAATTCAGACTTTTCACATTTCCAATGCTCAAACCAGCTCTAAGCCATCAGGCCTGAAATCTTTGTGTATAGGTGAGAATAAGAAGGTCTAGAGAAGTGAATCCCATAGTCACAGAGTTAATCAGGTGCATACAAGTCAAGTTGATGATCAGACTTGAATAGAAAAATCACTTGCCAAGACCTGAGCCTTGGTGGAATCTCAGCTTCCCCAATATGTGAGTGAGGTGAGGCTCTGAGGCACTTTTCCTCTGTAGTTTCTGTCAGGTCACACTGAAACCTAATTAACCAGAACCGTTTGAGCTACATTCCATCTCCCAAACCATGAAGGCCAGACTGGCTGGTTTTACTCTCCAGTGGAATACATGTTAAATGCTATTTATTTATTTACCTTTGCAAAGTTGCATGAACATAAAGAAAAAGCCAAAAAAGTTCAAATGCTCATGGAACATAGGAGCCTGCAAACTCCCATTCCTCATTTAAATGCAGATGGGCTGTAGAAAGCAAATCTTCAGAATGTGCTTCAATTTGGGAAAAAGGCTGAGAACCTACGAAATTCAGAAAAGTGTGTTGGCTTAGAGATGTTTCCAACTTCATGACAAATACTCTGTGCTTTTATAGGTTTATTACACTGTCTTCCTGGGGACAACTGGCAAACCCTGAATGATCCTGCATATTTTTTTTTTTTTTTTACCTTGGATTCATTCAAACTCTTCAAGTTACTAGGCCAGAAGTGATCTAAAAATGCATGCAATAAGTAGAAGGCCTAAATCAAGAATTTCTTTTCTCTAATACTGTTTTCATAACTATATCTCTAGAGTCTATAGGTTTTGAAATTTAGAGTTAAGAAGGACCTTAAAAAGTCAACTGAGAGTGGTTTTTGAACTTTTTTTCCTTAGGGTAGTGGTGCAAATTTTTTTTTGGATGTGATCATACTTGGAACTGAACATATAAATAGGTAATGACTGAGCTGCTCTGAGTGAAGCAGGGCTGGCGCTGGGAGTGGGAGCCACAGTCTGTTGGTCTTTTCCTGTTTGATTCTGGCACTGCCAAGGCAGCCCTGTGGAACCTAGGTGTCTGATTAGCACAGTTGAAAAACACGGATTTACTCCCCTCCCCTCCTTCCATTTGTTTTTTTTCTCCATGCCAGGCTGATGATAGCCAGCGACTTACACTTCTTAAAGTATCTGATCTTACAAAAATTTGCTCAGGCATGAGTATTAGGGTGATAGAAAAGTCAATGGAAAGAAATGCAATGAGAAAAAAACAAGGTAGCACAGAATTACAGCCTGGGTATGGGGGCAGAACAAGTTCAAGCTTGACTGGCTAGGAGATTGATGGCCACACACACATATACACTCACACAAGGAAATCAGACAAGGCATTCGGTTTTGACAGGAAGATGAGTTTAATTTTAGCAAATGAACATGCGGTAGCAGCCAGCCATTCACATGACATTTGTAAGCACTAGTTGGTTTTTGCTTCTCAGTCTTTCCATAGGCGTGTTTATATACCTCTTTTATGGTATGTAATGTATCATACTTTGTAATATTTGTAAATTCCTCTTTGTGGTAAGTAACATGAAAATCTATATTGTGGCATTTCTGTCTTTGTCTGCCCAGCATCTGGTACATTAACGCAGCTAAATCAATGAATAACAAGATGAATGAATTAAAAAGAGAGAGAATAGACAAATAGTAAATGTATAAATAGTGAGTCTAGACTGGTTAAAAGAAAGAAAATTGGAAAATGTCTTACCTGGATAGTAAGATCAGGCAAAGATTTCCTTCCCTGGCCCCAAGCTTATGCATATGGGGAAGAGAGAGAGTCACAGGCTCTTGGAGACAGCCTCTTTTAAAATTTTGTCTCCACCACTTACTAGGTGTGTGAAGTTGGGGGAAATTACACCTTCTCTGTGCCTGAGTTTTCCATGGGTAATATGGAGATAAAGTAGTATCTAACCCATGCATTTATCGTAAGGATTGAAGGAGGCAATTATGTAAAATATCCAGCACACATAAATGATCAATAAATGTTAGGTGCCATTATTATTGTTACAAAACCAGGAAAAAGTGTGTGTGAGTGTGTGTGTGTGTGTGTGTTTATGTAGGGGTGGTGAATTCAGCGGGTGCTGTATGGGACAAACTCCTAAATGATGTAACAGATTAAGTTGTCTTAATCGGTAGGGGCTGCTGTAACAGAATACCATAGCCTGGGTGGCTTAAACAATAGAATTTCATTTCTTACAGATCTGTAGCCTGGGGAGTCCAAGATCAAGGTGCCAGCAAATCCCAGAGGAGTGGGGGGAGAGAGAGGGGAAAAGAGAGAAATCCCTTTTCTCTCCTCTTTTTATAAAAGCACTAATCCCATTCATGAGGGTGGAGCTCTCCCTGGACACCTCACAAGGGCCCCACCTTCTAATACCATCACACCGGGGGTTAGGATTTCAACACATGAACTTTTGGGGAACACAAACATTCATTCCACAGCAGGGTCAAACATAGGGCAGGGAATAGACTGCTGGGGAGGGAAGGGCAACAGGAGCAGTGGGCACAAGGGCAGAGGCAGGCAGCACCAAAGTCAGGCAGCACCTCTGCCTTTTTGGGTAAGTAGGGAGATGAGATCACCATTCTGACCCTCTACCTCTCTTCCCAAGAGCCCCTTGGGAAGTTGGTAAGTTAATTTTGGTAAAGCCAAAATATATCCAAAGCCAAATGTATTTGGTAAAGCCATATCTCACTCAACAAATTTAAATGAATTGATTTACTAGGAATGGAAGTTCAGACATTGAAGAGAGAGGGGAAAGTGTCAATCTCAGAGAGGATACGCCAGATAAATAAAAAGGGATTATGTAACAGCTGAAAATCTTCCATTAAAGGTAGAATGAATTTACTGGACAAAGTGTGTATTTTTTTTTCTTGCTTTAACCACAAAGAAGAACATAAGTGAAAATCATTTTATCTATATAATTCTTTATTGTATTAATAGTAAAAGACCTTCCTTTCTTCCTTTGTTTATTTTTCAGTCATGTCATTTGAGTATACTGAGGTCCAAAGGGGAAGGGAAATCTCTTCTTTGGAGTAGGAGTGCTACCATTTACTTAAAAAAAAAAAAAAAAAAAACCTATAGAAACTACTCTATGCCACCATTATATGGAAAAATAAAACATATAAACAAATCAGAGACAGCCATCTTAGTACAAAATCATGAGTGCTCTTTCCTTGCTCTCATTTTATATTTTATGGTAATGCTACTAAACTGTACTTTATTTTGATTCTACTTGGTTTTTGTCAGACTGCCAAAATAGATTGTATTTTTCCCTATGAAATTCTTTGTTTTGTCATCTAAACCACTTGGGCTTTTCTGTGGACCGAGTCAGACTACAAATGTTTATTGAATGCCTGTGTATTAAATGCTTTATCCTGGGTGTTCAGGAACAATGCAAAACAAAAAAGAAAAGTTTCCTGTTTTTAAGACTATCGATATTGGCCGACACTATTAATTTAAAGGTCTAGAAAGCAAAACTTTATAGAAGCAAAACTTCTTTTAAGCAGGGCCAACTTTCAGTCACATGGTCTAACTGTCTGTGTATTTTCAGTGCATTAATTGATGTGCAGGTTCCTCTCTCCCCACTTCTGGTGATTTTGTCTTTCATGCTCCTCCGCAGTCCCAATCTCAGGAGTCTGATCCCAATTTGGAGCTCCGTTTGGAGGTTTTTGTTTTTAGTTTAAAGTGTAGACCTGAAAGTCATATTAACATTCCATGGTGGGCGCCATAAGACTTGTAGGCCGGTAAGACCCAGAAGAGGCACCATTAATGATAGAATTGCGGGTGTCACAAAAGTACTGAAGAGCGTATAGAACACAGGCATTTGGGTTTGGAGTGTTTCCTGTTAGCTTTCTGTAAATCATGTCATCTATCAAATAACCGTTTCTGCAGTTTTTCAAGGCTGGCCCCACTTCTGGGCAATCTATTTGCCAAAGCCATCCTTCACCTTGCACACCCTCCTTCAAAGAGGAATGCTTGTTTTAAGTGTCCAGCCATGAATAAGTGTTTTGGGTAGACAAGTTCTACTCATTTATATTTTTCTTTAAGAAAATGAGGCCAGTGATAACTTGTAAGTGATTTGCCCAGCGCCCTAGAGCCTATTTGCTGTGTTGCCAGAGCTAGGACCCTTATCTCCTTGAGTCCTTGTTTAGGCTGTTTTCATTATATCACTCAGCCTTTCTTAGTCATAAACTTCTGTCACTTAGCAACACCACTGAAGAAACACTTCTCTGTGTGGTTTGGTGCTTATTATTGTAATAATGATCAGATTAATGATATTTCTTGATAGCTATCATTACTAGTGACCACTAACAAAAAATATAGGGATCACTGGACAAATAATGCTGAATTTCTATTATGAAAGTCATAACAATCTTGAAAATGAATATTCAAGAGCATATGATCATACTTCTTTCACTTAATGTGCTGAGTCTTTTTTTGGCTCCTATTAGAAACTGCCTATTATAAAAGTGCACAGTGAGTCCAGGTTTTCTCTAATAAGAGATTTATCTTCTCTCCCTAGATAAAAACTTTTCTTTCCACACCTAGAATCCAGACTGTCTCTTATAAATCCAGACCTCTAGCATTTTTGGTACAGTACTATATAGTCACCTCAACTATCCTCCATTTGGTTTTGTTTTGTTTTGATTTGATTTGATTTTGAGACAGAGTTTCTCTCTGTTGCTCATGCTAGAGTGCAGTGGCATCATCAAAGCTCACTGCAGCCTCAGACTTCTGGACTCATACAATCCTCCTGCCTCAGCCTCTCAAGTAGCTGGTACTATGGGCTTAAGACACAATTATCCTCTATTTTAGAAAATGTTTCTTTAGAAGATTGGGACAATAGACACTTTAGAAATATATTTGCAGGGTTGGGCCTGGTTAGTACTGGGATGAGAGAAATATATTTATGTAAGGCCAAGTGTGGTGGCTGTCACCTATAATCTTATATTTATGTACATATGTGCATCTGCTGAACTATAATCTAAAAATTAATATCTAAAAGCCAGTTTCTTGGCTGGACTCACACATTCAAAGGATATGAGTATCTTTTTGGCACTTGGTAAAAATTACCTATTTTTCTTAATATAGGATAGTGTTATCAATAATGCAAGATGTTAGAAACCACAACATATCCAGCATTATTAAAGGAATGGTTTTTTAAATAAGTGACAGTAAAGGCATGGGAAGGAATATTACTTGGTTGTTAAAATATCCATAAAGCACTACATCTTAAATAAATAAAACTGGAAGGCAAAATGGTATGTATGTTCTAATGCAGTTTTATTAAATTTATCCATGTGGCAGATGGCATGCAATAGTGAAAATAGTTTTGCTGAGGGCAGATAAGGTATGGGTCATTTTGTTATACCACATTATCTAATGTTGTTGGTATAATTTTTTTTAGTTAAAAAAGTAATATATTAGATGTGTAATAACCAATTTATTTGTCTCATAAGTCACAGAAAAATTATTTTGAAGTCATTTATTTTAGTAAACTGAGTAACTTTACTCTCCAATCCTTAATATCTTAATCTCTAGGTTGATGGGGCTCAGAGCTCTCATTCAATTGGATAATTAGCTCACCAAATGGTTGTTCTTTCTATTTTTGGTCACTCACCTCATTTACACACAGGGTTCAGGTCTGAATTACTTCTGGCTCATTCCATAAACCAAATGTTCAAACACGAAGACTTTCCTTTACTTGGAATATTTAGAAGTGCATGTTTTAGGCCAAATATGAGTACCAAATATACTTTAAATAATGGCATTATCAATGTGGACCATGAAGTTCACATTTCTCTAGGAGGACTACTTTATAGAGGCTTAAACATTTGTATGAACCAGTTGATTTTTAAATCAATAAATAGTAACTTTTAATGTTTCTTACCTTCAGGCATACCTTGACATTGAATTGATTTACTCTTCAGAAAGTCATAGGGCCCAGGTAAAAGTCTCAACACAACAACAGGGTGGAAATGGCTATTCTATAGTCCATCTGCCATGAATGAAGGTGAGAAGAGGAATTCTATTTGAGGCTCTTCATTTGAGAGAGTCACCTTTGGAAATGTAGAATGACTTTGGGTTTCAGATATCTTTTCTTTCTTTTTTTTTTTCCTTTTTGTCTGATACAGTTTTCTCATTTGAATGAAATATGGGCTTTGACATTACCTGTTGTAGCATCATCTAAGATTATACTATATTGACAACAGTCTTGTGATTACTTCACAATGGATGCATTTCAGTGGATAACACTTGGGGTAAATATGAATTGCCAACTGCTTTCAGAAAGTCAAAGTTCACATGTTTGTATATAAAAGGAAAACTCTAGACCTACAGTGTTATTAAAAAGCAATAATATTGTATTTGTCAGCATATAGACTTATTTATTTAATGCTATCATATTAATTTGTTCTTCAGGATTTTTTAGGAACTAAATTTAAGACACAAATAAATATTTATTGAAACCTCCTATAACCCAGATTAGGTGTTTTAGTACTAGCGATGATAAAAAGACACAATCTTGATTTCAAGAAATTTAAGATATAGGTAACAGGTAGGGGGTAGATGGGAAGGGAGGGGGCAGTAGGGCTGGTGGGGAAAAGGAATGATAAGTATACAAACAACCAGGAAACACGCTGAAGAAAATACAATATTACACGTGAAAACAATGCACTATGGACTTTGAAGGATGGATATCATCAACTCTTTTTGGAAAGGTTTTGTGGAGGAGACAATATTTATAAAGTATACAGAAGATGATCATGGAAGCATGGCAAGGCATTTGATTTTGGTCATTCAGGCAGCTGATTGTTGCTGGAGTATAGCATGAGTAAGAGGATGAGAAGGGGACAAAGGAGATGATCATCCTGTGGTTAATCATTCAAAATGGTGGATCCCCTCTGAACCGAATGCTATCCCGAGCATTAAATATGTACATACCACACAGGGTTTTATAAATAGTGTGTATAATCATTCAAATCAACTAACTAGAATGTATCTTAATACTTATTAAAATCCAGTTCTATAATTTAGATGTCCAAAATGGTAAAATCACAATTAGTCTCAGACCTGTCCCACGCGAGATCTGAAAGGTTGGTAGAGCTGCACTGAGGACAGCGAGAGCACAGCCAAGTTCAATGAGAGGATGTCAAGACCTACTGTGGATCTTGGGCTGAGGCATCCATTTGCTACATGAACTTTGTATGAAATATTTATGCTACACCAGATTGAGTAAGCAACTTTTATATGTGGGCATTATGCAGGAATACAATGAATTAGAGATTCAGTCCCTGCCCTCAGGAGTTTACAATCCTGAGATGGGGGTGAGGGTGTTTAGAGATAAAAATAAGTAACAAGAATGCCAGTATGGTGTGATACGTGACTGCTTGGAGATTTAAGGAATGCTATGTAGATATGTAACCCAGACAGGACAGGTCAAGGGAGATGACCTAAAGAAGTGCTGTTCAAGCCTAAAGAGGTAGGAATAAGCCAGGTGAACCTGAGAAAACTAGTGCAGGTAGAGGAAGAACCAGGCAGACCTAGGGAGGAGGGGAAGTGGGAATAACAGAGAGAGAGGGAGGGGAAGGGAAAAGGAAGGAGATGGAAGAAAGGTAGGAGGGAGGGAGAGAGAAAGAAAGAAGCCACATGGTACTCCCCAGGAAGTTAAAAAAGTTTTAAAGTTTAATGCAAGGACATAGTGAGATTGAAAAAATAAGGGAAGGAAATAAGCGCAGATCAAACAGTGCTTTCTTCTTATGGTTTGTTAAAGAATTCATAAAAACAGGAAATCCTTTAAAAGGTTTTGAGCTCAGATGCAACAGGATCAGATTTATGTTTTAAGAAGTTCACCATGGTGGTTGTGTTTAGAAAAGACTGCAGAGGATAAGATGGGAGGTCAGGAGACAAGCTGGGAGGTGCTATGGATGTCCTCCACATCCTCATGGAGTCTGCTTGGGTAGAAGTCGTGGGGATGGAGAGAAGTGGGTAGATCCTAGGGATAATTTGGAGGTGGATTCCGTGGGACATAGAGATAAATTGGAGGTGGAGGGAGAGGGTGCCGCACATCCTCTCAAGCATCTCTCTTGGTCACTGGAATATAGTGTCTATGAGCTGAGTCTCATTGGCGGTGCCAGAAAAGACTGAGTCTATAATACTGCAAGGTTGCTTGTTCCTAAATACCGCCAGGCCAACATCAATTAGTGTGTGGGCTGTTTGCTGTGAGTGGGAGTGGCAAGGCTACGGTTTGTTTTTATTCTTCCTTCTTGAGACAATCCCTAATCATACTTGTTCAGTACAGAAAATGAGCTGCCCCCGCTTCACTGATTTGAAATACAAAAATGTACCAAATGACTAGACTACAGTTTTCACTGAGGAGTTCGAAGAGGAAATCAGCTCCTCATTGCTGCCAACTGAAAATGAATAATTACAATATTTTTAACACATTAGACCTTATTATTTTTGAAATTAGAAAACTATTCTCATGAAGCCACAAAATTCTATCACTAGGAAACCTCCTAGAGTTTACTGACAATACATTTTACAGATGAAAAAATTGTGGAGGTTAAATTATAGGCTCCAGGTTATGTGCCTGATAGTTGGTAATTTTTTTTCTTTCTAAAGAGTACTAGTAATGTCTTGAAAACTGTTGATTAAAAAAGTGAAAGTTAGTACATGTCATCACAGGACACCATAAAATTGTTTTATGTTAGTATCAAAATGCCCTGGTAATTTTTGTGGCAAAAATGAAAGGATCGTTGTGATAAATCATCTGAAATAGAAAATGGTATAGTTTCTGCTCTTGGTGATCATGCCTCCTTCTAAATTCTTTGTTAAGTGATTTATGCACATTTATCCAGAGCATAATTATCTTGATTAATATTGAGAAATATGGTATTTATAATTCCTATGTTTAACAAAATGCTACATGATTAGTCCTTTAAAAATAATTAACCCTCTTGTATATAAAATTTCATAATTTCATTTCATATTATGAAGTACCAACTAATATTTTCAAAATTTTAATCATCCATATAAAATGGATTCAGTGAAAATGTGTGAGAAGAGTATTGTAGCTCTGATACTATAAATCAATGAGAAATTAAACCACATTTGCTTTTTTGCAGCAATCATATATTTTTTTGGTCTTCTGACTTCTGTATTTAGATGTTATATATGTATTATTCAGTCACAGAAAAATATTTAGAAAAATGAAGCTACTAAAAATTAGGAAAACAATTAAATATGCTATTCTGCAAACATTTATTGTTTGGTCCTGTTTTCACATAAGAGTGAAAATCATGTCTGGGATTAGGAAATTGAGATAGGGGATTCCTCTCTACTCCCCACCATAGTAAACAAACACTAAACAAGTTTTATGTTGTTTATATTTTTGTGACTTTTGATGAGATGAGATTTGCCAGAGTGTGGTTTTTTTTTTTTTTTTTTTTGGCTAAGATCAAATGTGCCAGAGTGTTTTTCTTGCTAGAAAATAGACCAGATCAGCTATTTTCTTGAATAGGCAAAACCAAATTTCTTGCGTCTCCTTAAATGATCTGAGTAGTTGCTGCTAAGCTTTTGTTATGCTATGTAGGAAAGACATATGGTTGAATACATCAAGAATTATTAAAAGAGAATCAATTATTTTCTTTGCTTATTTCCTGAGAGCATGAGGTACAAACAAGATGACTTGGGAAAATTTTAGGGCAGTTAAATTTTCTGTTCTTCACATACGTCTGTGAGTTTCATCAATTTCTAAACTATAATTGTGTGTGGGGGGACTATAATAAGAAAAACAAAGACTGAGTATTGCCTTTGAGGGTCTCTTGGAACTTTGGAAAAGCCAAAGTTAAAATATAAAGAACAGTTTGGTATAGGATTTGTTTATATAATTTTTTAAAGGTGCCCAAATTGATGCTAGTAAAGCCCCCCCCCCCCCATATGGGAAATATCTCCAAATACCAATAACATCCAGCATGCCAACCCTGTCACATGCATTACCTCACATATTCCTCATCTACCTATTATTATCCCCACTTAACAGACAGGGAGACAGAAATTCAAAGGAAATTAAGTAACTAGGGCAAGATCACATTTTAAATGTTGGAGGCCTGTCGGATTCCTGAGCCTGGGCACTTAACCCTTATTACAGTAACACCAAAGAGACTGATATGTGAACTCTGGTTGGGAGATAGGTCATATGCAGAGAATTTTCCTCCCTTCATTATGTCCTGCAAGCTATATAGCTACATCACCTTTCCTATAGTCAAGGTTGGTAAGTTTTTTGGTAAGTTTCTGCAGAGCCTAGAAAGCGCAACAGGATGATGGTGCATGTGATGTGTGGTTTCTGAGATTTCCTGGGCCTGGCTAGTTGGTATATTTGATATCACATCAGTTTTTCAAGAAGCTGCCAGCTATACTCTCAATGCTGAGACACAACATGGAGATAATCCATTTTCTTGAACTTCTTCTATACTCCTGCATTCTTGATTATCAAGTCATACTTCCAAGTTGAGCTTATTGGGTAAAGACAGGAATAAACAAGATGTTGGATGGGTTAAGAGAGGAGGATAGATGCAGGAGATGACAAAACGGAAGTCTGTGAGTGAAGTACCTTGATCATTTTCCTGGTGTTTTAACTATCCAGGAGTACTTAAGAAAATTTGCTCTTTAAATATGTACTGAGGAGATTTATGCTTCCAGGAAAATGGAGTAAACATCAATTTTCCTATTCCTCCCACTACATAGAGCTAAAAACCCTGTATTACGTATAAAACAAACACATGATTCTGAAAGGTGGAAAGAAGGCACACCAGGTAGGTACCTCAAAGGAACACCATGTGGTGAATTTGCTGGATTTTTTTTTCCTCCTATGTCTTAGTTGGGTAGTGGAGAAGCTGGTAGCCCAAAACCCCACTGGTGGATTAGACAAGAACAACAAAAACAAACCAAGAAAAGATCATTCTCTCTAGTTAAAGGACCAGAAAAGGAAATTAGCAAAACAGAAAACTTTCAGATGACAATTGCTCTACTCCAAACAAACACCACAAAAAGAATTTTAAGGTCCCACCCCCATCGTCAGCAAAGGCTGAATGGAGCATTAAGACCTCCACTTTCATCAGGCTGTAAGAGATGTCCCAAGTTCCCCACTGGGGTGGTGTCAGAGGCCAGGTGGGGAGCTGGCACTTTCTTACTTACCAACTGGTAGTCAGAAGTCCCCTCCCCAACCTGGTGCCAGTGGAGACCATGTTGGGTAGCTGAACTTCCACTCCCACCCAGGGTGACAAGATACTCCATCGCCTAGTGTCAGTGGAGGGCACATGGGGAACAGTAATGAAATGCCCCCCTAGACTTCTACGTCCATCTGGCAGTGAGGAGGCATCCTCCCTTCCCCTGAGGGAGTGGTGTCAGAGGAGCCCTGCTAAAATACAAGATTTAAATAAGATCCACAGCCTTTTTAATATAATACCCCAAATGTGCAGATGTCAATTGAAAATCACTCTTCATAACAAGAACCAGGAAGATCTCAACTTGAATGAGAAGAGACAATCAACATACGCTTAACACTGAAATTACACAGAATTAACTGACAAGGATGTTGAAGCAGCCATCAGACAGTTGCTTCAATGAACAATCGCAAACTTGCTTGAAACAAATGAAAAAATAGAAAGTCTCAGCAAAGAAGCAGAAAATACTACAAGAAAAGTTCTAACATTGGGTAACTGGAGTCATAGAAGAAAAGAAGTGGATGGGGCTGAAAATTTTTTAAGGTAACAATGGCTGAACATTTCCTAAATTTGAGAAAAGACATAAACCTTTACATTCAAGACACAGAGTGAAACCCAAACAGGATAAACCCAAAGATATCCATGCCAAGATACATCACAGACTTCTGAAAACTGAAAACAAAGTTATGAAAGCAGTCAGAGAGAAATAATGCAGGAAAGGTACTGATTTTTAGCCTTAGGGGAACAGGCTGGTAACCATAAAATTATAGAAAACAGAAATATAAGTGTTGGAAAAGACCTTAAATTCTTCACTTGTTGGTTTCAGCTATTAGTCTTCTGCCTTTTTAACTGAACTCAACTAGCTAACATACACAGAGCATTTACTAGGCACCTACAAATTGTACTGGGCGCTAGGGGGACATCTGTCAATCTCATTCTTGCTGTAGCTGTTCCACAGAAAGTATTATCCCTCATAGCAAATCGAGGAATTCTAGAATTGGAATGATCCTGGATGGGCTTCAGTTCTGAAAACTCCCTGAAATTAATCTAAAAATGCCAGCATGCGTGAGCATTTTGCTAGGGAAAAGGACAATAGCTTTCATCAGATTCTCAAAGGAACCTGCGGCTTAAAACAGATTAGGAGCCACTACGAAGGTTTCTATTCTTTTCAGGCAAAACCATATAATGCAACCTAGATAGATGAGAAATGAGGCGATTTTTAGAGGAGGTGTTCCCCATTATATCTATCAAAATCCCTGCATGCCACTTCGGGAGAATTCTCTGCTTTTAAGGAGAAAATAGGAAAACAGTAGTTTTCTAATTCTTCCTAGGCACTTCTGGAATACTTGTTCAGTAAATAATGTTTGCCCGTAGTCTTATTTTGAACATTTTAAAAATAGTACCTGGAGCCCACTAAATTACTGCACTGTGATTTTAAAATGTACTTTAGGTTGATTTCTCCCATTCTAATGGAAAAGTTCAGACTGGCAAAGAAGAAATGGCTATGACAAAAACAAGTCCAATCAGTTTCCATGTCTTTATAACGTGCCCCTTCCTCACTCCTTATACTTTTTACAAGATCTTTCATAGAAGCCAGGTCAGCTCCCACTTGGAGAAATACACTGTAATCAGTATTTTAGATTGCTGCTGCCTGTCTTCTGATGAAATTGAGGCTTCCAATGGCATCTCAAGAGATAAAGATTAGAAAATGAATTTTAGGAAAAAATGTGACTGCCTACCTCCAGTGAAACCCTTAAATTGTTTGATTTACTCAGATTACTTTACGCTGTATGAAATTTCAGAGTCAAATGAATCATTGAGGACCCTTGTTAAACAGTTTCAGGCTCCAACCCACAACTATACAACCAGGAGAGGGACCTGGGAATTTAAAAGTTTTGTCAAGTGTCTGAAATGATTCTTGGGCTCAGGCAAGTTAGAGTAGTCCTCTTAAACTTATAAAGTGCACACAAATCACCTTAGGCTTTGAAAACAAAGGCAGATTCTGATCCAATTAGTTTGGGTGAGGCCTGAGATCCTGCATATCTAACAAGCCCTCAGGTGATGTTGCTAGCAAGAGGATGTTGCTAGCTCGGCTGGAAAGGGTATGTCTTATTTGGCCGTGTTGTGCAAAGCAGTATCACATTTTTCTTCAGTATCTACAGCTTTTTACCAAGGGTATCTCAAAGCTGCCCCAGTTCTCATTTTTCATTGCATGTGTCTCTTCAAGCTAGGTAAGGCATCAGTTAAGGTAAGGCACCTCTACTTAGCTTACATAAAAGTCCACACATTAAAATAATCCCAAATGCGCAGAAATGAACACCACACATTAACTTACAACATAATGGGTTTATATTTAATATAGTACTTCTCACAATGAGGATGTTAGTTAATATAAAATATTTTTTACATTAGATTTCTACTTCAGTGTTCATATAAAGGTTTTTTCTTTACATTAAATCTTTTTTTCCATTTCAATATTAGACACATTGAATACATTTTTCTAAATGTTTTTACCCAGAGATAAATGTTTCAATTTTTGGCTATTGATATTTAAATACAATATTAACTTGGGAGATAAAACAAAAATCTAATAAAAATATGCAGAAAAGACTCCTCAACAATTCAGGAGGTGGTGATTGTGACTTAACAGTGGTGATTTCCTAGGATTCTGGGTAAAAGCTTCCTTCTTCCCAGTTCACGTGCTTTAAAAATTCTAAAACTACGAAATATTACTTACGTAAATTTCAGCCATCTTACTTCTTTGACACCCTTTCGAACCAGCAAATACAAACTATAGGCTGCATTTTTTAGTGCATTACTTGTAAAGAAAACACATTTTCTCATTTATATATCAATTTGTTCCCATTTTAAGAGAAAAAAAGAATATGAAACTCCCCTATTTACTGTTTCTTGGAAACTTTCAGACATCAAAGCTCAGGTTTAACCTAACAGCACAAAGGTTTTTAGGGCAGGGTTTGATTCAAGAGGTCCTTCAAAGTCACATCTGTCCATTTCTCTTCCGTGCATATACGCCCAAGCAAGCACAAATGCCTGTAATGCTGAGAGCCACACCTAACAAGAGAGCAATCGCATCTCCAGCTTCCACTGCTTCAACAACAGGCAGCACCAAAAGCAGTGAAATGAGGACTAAGAGCAACTGTGTTGAAACTGAAGTCATGATGTTGGGATCTGGAGGCCTGAAGGCTCCTAGAAATTAAACATGGAAACAAAAATGAACGATTAAAAATTTCTACATTTTCAAATGACAATATAAATACAAGATAAATAACAGTTCACCCAATATTTTAGAGACTATGAATCATTTCAGATCCATCTCCTCATTTTACAGAGGAAAAAACTGAGGGAAGTAAAAAGTACTTAGAGACAGTCATTTGAGGCTAATCATTTCATGATAACACCTTAACCCCAGCAATTTTTCCACAGTAATGCCGACACCATGTGCATCAACCAAACTGAAATTGAACAGAAATACCTAAATGAACAATAAACAGAAAAAGAAAAAAGACATAAGACATTCGTCAATTTAAAATATCCTAGCTGGTAAAATTACATCTTCTTAGGGTTTCTCCCATTCAAGAAATGTAAATAAATCTGGCAAAAGTCACACAACATTAAACTCTGTGAAGTTGTGGAGAATTAAGAAGACTTACCAAAGAAATGGTGTATATGTAATTCTATCTGAACTGAAATTTTTTCCCTTCCTGGAGCTCCGGATATTAGGCTAAGAGGTTCCACGTGACCCAGCCTATTATTAGAGGAGGGGAGAGAAGGATTTAAAAATTAACTGTTACTATTATTATTATCATTACTTTAAAGAGGCCGCTTGAGTCAGTACAGAGCGAAGAGGCTGTACGGAAGGGAGACGAACAGGTAATGAGTACCGAAAACAGTTTGTCCAGCCGGGAACTGAGACTCAAAGTTGGTCAGTTAACCCACACAAGAAAAGCCACAAATAAGCCGAACTGAGAGACAAGTTCATTCCAGTCCTTGACATTAATATTTAAAAACGAATGCCTACTTTGGTCCGGCGAGATACAAATTTGCCCTTGTTTTACAAATATACTGAGGCAATCTAAGGATCCTTTGGAGACGAGTTCGTACGTTACCTTCCAGGGAGCAGCCATTACCATTACAGGAATGGCGAGGAGGGCGGAGTCGCCAAACTACATTTCCCATAATTCTCGCCGCCGACGACTCCCAGGATGCACCGGCGAGGCCTCCCGCCCCGGGACTGCTGAGGGCGTGGCGGTCGCGCTGGAGCTGAGAGGAAGAGGAGCGTAGCCGCGGGGCTTTCTCTCACGGCCCAGTGTTTTACTGTTAAGTGAATGGGTTAGTGCATTTGTCTAAAACTCACTTAAAAATAAGATAAAGAAATGCCAGCCAGGGTTTTCTACCCTGCCCAGGGTTTCAAGACGTACAAGTAATTATGTCTTTTTTTTCGCTTGAAATGAAGACATAACAGCGGGGATAGAGAACCCGAGTGGAGCCATCTGTTGTGGATGCTTTTAAGTCAGCGGCTTCCAACATTTCCGAAGCTGGGAAATCCCTGTCACCATCTTCCAAATATGCCTTATGACATTTGTTAATTTTTCTTAACCAATGGGAGAAAAAGCACGTTTAATAAGGCGTTTTGGAAAATGTCAAAAACCATTCGTAGTGCAAAACAAAGTTTAGGAAAAATGGTTTAAGCCTTGTTGGAAAAGATCTCTTATGTATTATTCAAGTTCTAGAGTTCTGAGTTTTTCAGCAGTGCACTTCAGTGTTTCCTTTTCAGTCATGTTTTTGTGAGACCGCCCCCCACAGTGTTTCCAAATATTAAACTGTGTAAAACAATAATTGTTTGCATATGTAAGCCAGCCTTTTCTGAAAGGCTCTCTTGAAGTCTAATAACTGAAATCCTTACTAACTTTTCTTAGTCATCTGGTCTTCTAAACTCTCATATTTACTGACTTGGCAATTTATTTGGTACCCTCACTTTATAAATTATTAATGATGAAGTTTAGGAATAGAGTCACCTACCCTGTTTGAAAGTCCTCTGGTTCAGTCTGTCAGATACCACAGGGTATTGAGTTCAATGTCCATAATTAACTTGTATTCTTGTATTGTTGATGATTGTTTTTCCTACACATCTCTAGTCTCTGTAGACTGATAGCAAAGACTTATATTCCTGGCTCCTC
Organism: Lepilemur ruficaudatus; assembly: GCA_963574885.1. NCBI lineage: Eukaryota > Metazoa > Chordata > Mammalia > Primates > Lepilemuridae > Lepilemur > Lepilemur ruficaudatus. Next base: position 7,821 of record CAUYRT010087624.1, on the reverse strand, counting down.
ACACACACCCGGCAGGTGCTCAGTAATGCTGGCTAATAATAATAATAATAATAATTTGATTATGTAAATGTGCCAACAAGATTTTATGAGAGTCAAGAGGTGCCATATAAACTAAATCAAGGTGACTGGCAAATTGGAAATCCGAGGATAATTGCACAAGAATGTCAGCATTGCTTTGTAGACTTGATTAACAAGTTTTTGCTAATGGGCTCATTTGTTTTGAGCTACTTTTAGTTTTGTACCTTTCTAATCAATTTTATTTGGAATAGGAGCTGTTTTTTATGCCTTCCAAAATATTTTCTTGTATTCTAGGGTGAACATTTTTTATACTTTATTTTTTCCTGTATGTTTATTTCAGTTAGGTAAAATCAGTGTTATTACAGACTTGTTTCTAGGTATGTTACTATTAATGATAGTTTTAAGTTTAGAGAGTCTGTAGATGGTAAAATGTTTTTTCTTTAAATTATTTTATTAAGAGATGAATGAATGACTTGGCCCATCTGAAAAAGAGTGACAGAAGTTTGTGCAGGCGTGTTTTTGGCTTCAGTACTCTTAAGTAAAATTGGTTAAATTTTCTTAGTGGCACCCACACTAATCAGGCAATTTAACAAAGGTAATGCTGGATATCCTTTTGTGTGCCTCATTACAATACTAGTTTTCAAATTAGTTTTCATTCAAAATTTGAGTCTTACATATTTTATTCTTAATATTATTAATAACAAGACTTTACATCTATGTATATATAAGATGCAGTAGCATCTAAAACAGGAATGCACTTTAGTCAAGAACCTGTTTACAATGGTCCCTACTTCCTCTGCCCACTTGGGGCACCATTATCTTGACAACAAATGTTGATTGAGTTCACTGGGATGGTATATTTTATTTTTTAACACTGCCTAAAAGGTTTCCTTTAAGTGTCTCCTAATATTGGAGGAGCAATCCTGGCATTTTTGGTGGGATAGTGCCTTGTTGTGCAGACACAACATCTAACATCCCTACCCTATGCCCACTAAATGCCAATAGCATCCTCTAGTCATGAGGACAATGAACTGCCCTCACACATTTCTTAATGTCTTTTAGTGCAACATGCTTTTTCTAGTTGAGAACCACTGTAAGCTTAACTCAAAATTTCATACAGAAAATAAGAGTAGTAGTTGAAAATACTAGAATGAACCAGTTTCCACACGTGTGTGCGCATAGGTACACACATGTACACACTCACCAGGGGTGGGAAGCTTGCAGCCTTGGGGCTGCATGTGGCCCTCCACATCCCCAAGTGTGGTCTTTTGACTGAATCCAAATTTTACAGAACAAATCCAGAAGACCACATGTGGCCCCAAGGCCGCAGGTTCCTCACCCCAAGGGCCCTCTTTCCATTTGGTTATGCTGGTTTTATGTTGTCTACAGATTCTCTACTGTGTCCTATGAGGATACCTGCCAGACAGGTTCTACCAGTCACGTTGTTACAACAGTACCAGTATAGATTCCTGCTTCTGTATCTACCATTCAGTCAGGTCTTTAAGCTGTAGGGAGGTGATGTGATATAGTAAAAAGAATATTATCTTTGGCCCTTGCTGGCTTTGTGGATTTGGGTACTAACTTAATCTCTCTGAGTCTGGTTTCTTTTTACTAAATGTGTCATGTGAGGGTTAAATGAAATATTTCTGAAGTGCCTGAAAAAGTGACTAGAGCTCATTTCCTCTTTTAATTATATTTCTGTTCCCCTGGTTAATGGTTAAGACTTAAGGTTAAAATCTTAGCTTTGCTATTTACTAGCTGTGTGACAGTAGACACACTACAAAAGTTTTCTAAGACTTGGTTTATCTTTATTATTAAATGGGGTACAATAGCATTTACTTTATATGTGTATCATGAGGATTAAATGAGTTAATTCATGAAAGTAGTGGCTGGCTTTGAGGTAAGCCTTCATTAAATATTAACTATTGCTCCTTTTACTTAAATGAAATGTGAGGTCTCTAGGATGTGGTTCCTCTTGACTGTGAATATGCTCTTTTGTCACCACACATGGTAAACGGAGAATGCCTTTGGAAGCCTTGGATGAAGAGGAATTTTAGGGATCCTAGACTTCAGGTTGAGGGCTGACAGGAAAACACTTTTCTATTACTCTAAAGCCCGTGGTTGCTGTGGTAGAAAAATCATCCTTTCATACTTGCTGGAGGTTATATTTATATTGAAAATATATTCTCCGCTCAGCTAGTGTCATATCATTCATTTACCATATTAGGTCCAAGAGGTTTTGAACATATGGTTGAGTGGGAATAGATATGTGTGAATAGCATCAAGAAATCATTCAGCTGGAGTGATCTCTAATGCCATCTAAACAAAATCTGACAAACAAAGAAACAAATACTCTTAATTCTTTTTGAATTCTATTTCTAATTACAGGACATAATCTATGACTCTGTAGTGCTCTTTCCATAAGTTGCAGCAAAGGAAAAGGCAATGTCAGAACCTTTGCTAAAAGAGAATTATAATAATTGAGACTTAGGGGCTCAAAGGAATGTATTACTCTTGATAGACTATTATAAGGTAATTAATTACAAAGCCTTCAGGACAGAAGGAAATACTTTTGTATTTCCCTTGAAAGATGGCACTCCCCACAATGTTGAACAAGATTTTTACCTTGGCTTCTTGGTTTCAGTCATGTCTGCAATCTGAAGAGGATAAACATTGTTCTTCTTACAAGCCTTACCTAGAACTCATTTGCTTGTATTCCACAGTTGAAGGAACTTTATTTATTTTGCCAAATAGCTTCATAAAAAATCATATATGTTTCTTTTTAAAGTTTTTCTTTGACTTATAAGTCAAGGGTCATATAAAAGGTTTTCACTAGATTGTGATATATATTGTATTTGAAAATGTCCACCCAGGGGTTATTAGTATAACTGATGGAAATGCAGGAATTAATTTCTGGAATAAAGTGACTATGATAATTTCCTTCACTCCTTTGACCTGAACCTGTCGTTTTATTTTTAACGTACCTATACTCCATCTTGATAAACTGTTATTTCCTAGTTGTAACCAAGGTTAGATATCTGTCTAGATCATTCACCAGGACAATAACTGCTATGTTGTACATGTGTGATCTTTCTTTTTAAAAAGGTAAATATTTCCTTAGCAATAATAGACAAGCAGCTTCTTCTGTGCCCAAAATCTGCCAGCTGTAAGTTCTGCCTGTGGATGTCTCTGGTAGCAATGCAAACCACAAATCTTCTGAAGTAGTGCCACATTCCATTTTTTCCCTGAGTTGTGTGAATGCTTCTGCAGGCTTCTATGCAATTGTTCTTTTGGCATTAAGTATCTAGGACTGTTGGATCCAGAATTTAGTCTTTCAGTTCAAGAAAATCTGAGGCTACACCATCCTTCACTAAAATAGAGATCACTGGTAGCCAATGATACTTAGAGACAAAGAACATTACTTTAGTCACTTATCTGAGCGGTGGAATAAAAAATTTCTCAAGTTAGCTGTTACCAAGAGAAAAACAGAGAAGTAGCTTCTGCTCATTTTATAACTGTTAGAGGTGAGTCATTGGTAGGCCCTAAAGGAAGGCATCTCCAGGATCCATCAAAGGAGGCAGGATAGGCCAATATCATGATTTTGCCGTAACTGGTGTGTGTTATTAGCAATGGGACCAAGCCAAGCGAGTGGAAACATTTTATTGGAGCTTCGCAATTAAAAAAGACCAACCCAGGGCTAGTCAGTTATTTCCTGTCATAAATAGGACATTTGTCATTCATCACTGAGAATGTTATGTTAGAGCTAACTATAATCATTAGGATAAAAGGATGGGGTAAACCATACTTTTCAGAGCTATCCAACTGCTGGAGAAGAAAACACCCACTGAGGCTAAATTCCTCTTATGTCAGTATTTTACAGAGGTATGTCAGAGAGGTACAAAAAGTCATTTTTGACATGGTTTCAGGCACCATCTAGAGACCATTAGGTATGTCGTCCTGACTTCCACCAATGAACCTCAGTTATCTGTGAGAATCAATCATTCATATAAGCCTGTGGTGTGCAGGGAGGTAGAGGAACCCCACCCACAGATGCAGCAGATTCGAATTTTACTTATGTTGCTGGGCTTCCAGGAGAAGGTTAAGAATTCCTGGATGGAACATATTCATAGTTTTGAAAAGTGACATTATCTCTTTATAATAGTAATGAACTAATTGAGAACAGTCATTGGAGGTCATCAGTGGTTGACTCAAAATTCACCTCTGGCACTTACTAACTTTGCAAACTTGTGCAAATTAACTTCTTGAAACTTGAGTTTTCTCATCTGTCGTGAGGAAATCACCAATCTTCATAGGATTGCCAATGCAGATTAAATAGGTGACATGTAAAATGCCTTAGTAAGTTCAGTGTAAGTGGTATTAGCAACAGGCTGGAACTTTCAGAGACATAGGAGTAGCTGATCAAATAATATTAAGTACTACACAAAGAAATTTAAAGTCAGAATTAGCTCACTTTATGGGAGGATGAACAAATGTGTATTATGGAAAAAAGATATTCTTAGAAAACATGGTTTCATGCTACATAGGGTAAGATTGGTTGATTGACATATTTAATAAACTCCTAAAATAATGGCTCATATGTACGAGGATCTATTTTACATATTAACAAATATAAACCCCCTTATGCCCTAAAATAATCCTATGAGGTAAATACTATTTACCGAAGAGGAAATTGAGGCATAGTTAAGTAATTTATCCAAGGTCATATAACTACTGAGTGGTAGAGTCTGAATATGAATCGAGGAAATCTGAAAAAATATATACTTTTAATCATTGTCCACATGCCGTTATGTGGAAAATGTCCATAGGATCAAGCACCATTTTAATTTTCTTTGAAATAAAGTGCTCTAGTGTCACTTAGGAAGCCTACTCATGGTGACTCATTGAGGGGTTGCTGGTATTTGTGTACTTCCCTCCAGGCCTTAGTTTGGTAAATAAGTGAATGTCAGTATTCACTTAATTTGTCAATTGATTTTGACTTAGATTTAATAAATATGTACAAAAAATGTTTTTTAAAAATTTAGGTATCTCTGACCCAGCCAGGCTCAGAAGCACACTTACTGATTGGCACAGATGTTACATGTTAAAGAACACAGATTGTAATATGTTGGCAAATCTTAACTTTCATGAAATCACTGAAGTCCATATAATATACAAAATTCAAAAAGAAAGTAAAAAAGATCCTTTGAAGATCTGTACCAGAGGTCAAGATCTTAAACTAGTCACTGCAAAAATGAATTAACAATTTAGTATGTGCATTTCACAAGGAGATATTAACTCCTCTGTATAGACCAGGTGCTCATTATGATTAAAAGCTGGTAACCATGGAGATGGACAGCATGAAATTTATAAAATTAAAGACAAACCAGATAGAAAATGCAAGTAGCATAGGAGAGTGAATCATGCCCCAACTGGTCTTAGCTTGATTCCCATGAATCTAAAGACTTGTCAAATTTCTATATGGCCATCCTCTGAATAAAATCACTCATTTTTGAGACTCTGAATTAACACGTTAAATATCTCACTTTGTTCATTTGATAATGCCTTTTATCTAGATTTAATTTAGACATGTTGGAATGTGTATAGATAGGGCTAGAGTTTATTGGTAAGCAGTATCTGGCAAGTGGTGACTTTTAAATTGATCTTGGAAACTTGAATGAGTACCTGAATCTTTTATTTAGACATTTATTGTGAATTTTCAGTTGACATATTGTAAGTGATCAGTCACTTTTAGTTTCTAAATTTATTTCCTTTGCTAAATCACGTAGATGGCCCAGGTAGAGAACTCTATGCTGTAACCATCAGTTTCTGTGTCATGAAATGATTTATTTATCAATGAAAGGGTGAACTGGAGAGCAACAGTAAAGTTTCTTTACTCTTGTCTGTAACATTTTGATTGTTTATAAATCTATTCCCTGGAGCCATTCGACAACAGACTACTTGTCTGTAGATATTCTAAAGGTGGTGTTGTTTGAATTTTAAAAAATCTTCATAAATAAGTAAAAGAATATGACCTAAACATACTACTTTCTGGAAGAATAATTTTACTTGGGGAGGTTACCAATTTTCCATTTAAAGTCAAGTTCTTTATTTTAAAGATAGAATAGGTGATATTTAAAAAATGATTGCACTGGTTCATCTGATGAAAAAGACCTGTATAACACTATTCACAGTTTCATCTGATTGTGATTTGGACCCATTTTAATGCATTTTAAGCACTCGTTTCTCAGGAGAGTCAAAATAAGTAGTTGACCCCAATCTGACAGTCAGAATGAAGCACTGCTTTTGTGTGCATGCCTATCAACACTAGTGAATGTATTAAAGTGAATGTGATGTGCTATATGAGCAGGGAACTAATCCTTTCATCTGCTCTGCTTCCATAAAAATCCTTAGTAGAACACTCTACCTACCTTTTGTCACCAGGCTCTAAAAGGGACCTATAGAGACAGTACAGGATCCTGGGAATAATGGCAAAATTTATTCATGTTATCCAAAATTGGTCCTGGAATAGCATTTTCAATGTGATTTGTTGTGATCTTTGACAAAAGGTTATTACAGGAAATATCCATATGAAATTCTTGACTGCATTGTTGTTTTTTAAAACTGAGAATATTCTCCATTTTGTTACTCAGTGCACAAGTTCTGTAGTTCACTTGTATCCCAATTACATGGGGAGTTTGTTTAAAAATGCAAGACTTTAAAACAAGTTCTTCTGGTAGTTCTTAGGTTCATCTGATCTTAGAAGCTTTGCCATTTCATTGGAACTGATTATGTGGAAAGAGGACATCATTGATTAACAACAGAATAATGTTAAACTTAAATAGTAATAATTATTTAATAAGACCCAATTAGAATTACCCATCTTGCTCTCATAGATTGCTTTTTAGTTATTGATGAGGTGCGAAATACAAATATTTCTTGCTATTTGTACATGTTTCAAATGGCATTTTTCCTTATTATTTCTTAAAGCCTTTCATTTCTCTCTTTAAACTTAATGTTTTAAATGTATAAAACCATTAGAAATGTAGAAACATCTAATTCCTCATGGACAACAAAGCTTTTCCTAGCACTGAAGAGGACTGAGTTACAAAATGGACAATATTCTCAGTTTTAAAAAATAACAGTGCAGTCATGAATTTCATATGGTTATGTCTTATAACAACCTTTTGTCAAAGATTACAACAAAGCATTAAATGTGACTCAATGAAGGTGATCAGAAAAGTGTTGTATTGTAGATTCTCAACTTACACATTTCTGGTGACAACATGAACCAAAGATTGAATATATAAGGCCTTGGACCTATCTTCCCTAAGCATTTCTTCTCTCAGTAGGTTTTTGGAAGGGAGCTGGATAACCTGGAGTGCTAGTATTCTAAATTGCTGGCTGAAGGCCTGTCCATATGCTTTGGAACTGAGACCAGCAAGTAGCGAGATAGTTATCCTATTATAAAAATTGAGTAGCTCTAACAAGCCACACAGCTCTAGCTGGATAAAGTAGGGCTTGTGCCCAGGGTCCTGCTTCTTTTGGTTATATCGCACTCATTTCTCATACTGTTCTCAATATTATAATACCCATGTAGTGGCATTCCATAAATGCTTATTGAGTAAATTAAAAACTGTGACTTAGGCCGGGCGCGGTGGCTCACGCCTGTAATCCTAGCACTCTGGGAGGCCGAGGCGGGAAGATCGCTCAAGGTCAGGAGTTTGAAACCAGCCTGAGCAAGAGCGAGACCCCGTCTCTACTAAAAATAGAAAGAAATTAATTGGCCAACTAAAAATATATAGA
>CAUYRT010087623.1:0-57890 GCA_963574885.1 Lepilemur ruficaudatus | reverse complement strand
CTAACACTACAGTGCTCAAATGGGCTCACTAGGGATTAGGGGGTTAGGGGGGTAGACCCACGTCTGAGGGATGCGGTGAGCATTGTGGAGGGGAGGGGCATACCTCTAACCCTTGCTAGGGAGAGGCAAAGATATAAAATGCAACCAAAATATTTGTACTCTCATATTTTCCTAAAATAAAAAAAAAAAAATAGGGTGAATTCTAGAGCTCTAAAATTTCCAAAATAACATAATAATGGATTTATGCAACATTTTTTCCAATAAAGTAAACATTACTTGAAATACATTACTTTATTTCTACTGACTGTAAGGTAAACAACTGTGGTTATGTTGTACATTTGATAATGATTATTCATGGGCAATCGTGTCAATTTGGCAGTAGTTTGTCTGCTCATATCGATGTGCCAGCACTATGCTAGGTGCTTCAGGGGATAGAAAGGCAAGTAAAACACTGTCTTTTACCCACAAGACTGGGACAGCCATGAGAAAAGACAATGCTGGAAGAGATTGCAACAGGAAAAGACACCTTCAAGGAGGAGATATTTGAAATAAAAACTGAACCTTGGATAGGATTCCTGCAGATGAAGTTAAAGCCACAGGACACTGAGATTTAGCAAATTCTTGGAGGCAGAATAGTGAGGGAAATAAAATTGCCCAGTGTTGTTAAATTAACACTTTTTGAAACTTAGGTCCTGTTATAAACATCAAAAAAGTTTGCATCCCACTCAAAATGACAGTTACTGCACTTTTAGTAGGATTTCATGGAAAACAATGCTTGAAGGCCAATTTATTCTGCATTCAAGTGAATTAATAAGTAGATTTGAGCAATATAGAGATATAGATGTACAAGGAAAATTCTTTATTCAGTCTAATATTGAGATATACACGGATTCATGGATCCATTGGCATAATAGTGGTTCCCGAGGGTAGGGGTCTTCGGCCCCCTGTTTAGAATTCATTGATATTGGTAAGACAGTTATGAAGAGCAAAGCTGGTAGGATATTAGCATTTCAGGAGGATGCTGAATGAAGGATTATAAAATTTGTTCTTAATTTAGAAGATGACATTAATAATATTTGATCACACAGTAGCATGATCCAATTTGCGATTTAGGAAAATTAATTCAGTTTGATGTTAGCTCCATAAGGGTAGGGGAGTTTCTCTGGTTTAGTCAGCACTGGATTTGGATACAATGCCTGCCAGAGTGCCTGGACCAGAACAGGTGCTCAGCCAATAAATATTTGCTCAATAAATGAATACACAAATGAATGAAACCAAGGATGAGGACAGAGTTTCAAAAAGTACAGGGAGGTAGGAAAAAAGAAAAGTCAAATGTTACAAAGAAACCAAGGAGCATAAGGATAGACAATAAAAACGCTTTGTTGTAAACAGCAGGGAGTCTGATGGGATTTTCACAGGGACAGGAATAGAGGCCACTATTTGGGGTTAAAGAAAGATTTGGTGATGAGCAAAGCAGAGGCCATAAGATTATTTCAGAAAGTCTGACAGTCATTTTGGAGAGTACTTTGGCTTTACCTAGTAAAGTTGAGGCACATATCGGCTCAGCAGTCTCAATGGCAGAACTATGGGTACTGCAGTGCAGTTTCTCACTGTGGGGAAGACAAAGATGAAACATTGTTAAGATCTCTCTCCCAAATAATAAACATTTTTGGGTAATTTTGGCAGTTTACTGTCAAGTGGTTCTGGGAGAAAAAGTACATTATACTATACTTACATTTTCTGAAAGCTGGAATATTTTTTCAAAGTAAAAAACATCATTACAAGTATTTTTAAATATAAAAGAAAGTTTTAAAAGCGTATGACAACATCAATAAAAAAAGCTGAAGATAAGGCAAAAATTTGAATGAGAAACATTGTTAAAGAAATGTGGGATTTTTGTTACGGTTTTTTACTGTGTTGTTTTGTTGTTTAAGATCAGGAGAATGTTGATATGTTTGATATGATAGGCAGACGAAAAGATCAAGTTAGGAAAGAGAAAGACAACTGGAACCCGTTCTAATAAATTCAGCACGCTAAATGACATGGGATGCTGGAAAGAAAGTAATTGGCAAATAGGCCACTTTTGCCTTCAGGAAGATGGATTGCAAATGTCTCAAAGCAGAGAACATACCCCTTCACCTCAGAATGACTCTAAAATGTAGTAGCAGGTGGATTGTAGGTCAGCCTTCACAGGAATGTACATAACAGTTGCTAGAATTTTCAGCACCACCATTCCCAGTATTGCTGAACTTCAGCTCCTCCAAGAGACTCTGATCTAGCCTTCATCCCAGTTACAAACACGCGAGACAGGTTTCATTAGTGAGGTTATCATTGTTATGTATTAATATAATCAATGGCCCGGAGTCTATGCTCATCCACATGTCACTACCACTGGTCAGACTTGTGTTCCTATAAACAGTTTCCAATCAGGCCCATTACAACTTGTTATAAATCTACATAGGGCTCGGGGAGATGCCGTGGCTGTGTGGTACAGTAGACCAGAGTATATAAAAAGTGGCTGAAACTGGCTACCAAGGCAGATAGACATCTTGGGAGATTGAATGAGCAGAGCTGCAATCTGTTTTAGAAAGAGATTATTTTTTAAATCTATTATAACCTCCAAAGCTATTGTGATTGAGTAACTAATATCACCCTGTCTCTGGCATTAGTTGTAGAAGACTGTTACCATTCCATTTGGTTAAACATCTTGGTATGGCAGGTATAGCAGGTAGACTAGAAAACCCACTCCACTGGCAACATAAATAACAGATTTATTTTTGCTGGAAAAGATACATAATATTATATTGTAGTTACAGCTCTTTAATAATCCCAGAGAAAATTTGAGATGAAAATGGAAATTAGACAAGGACAATCTCTGGGTCTTTCTGAAGGGAGAGACAACACGTATAATGAAGATTATGGATTTTGGATTCAGACAATAGTCTTGTTTTGTTCCAACCTTCTGAGCTTAATCAAGCTAATGAATGTCATTTTTATTCACCTGTAAAATGGGGCTAATGCTATATTGCAGGCTTTTTAGGAGGATTAAAGACAATATATGTGGAATGACTATTATTATTTCACTTACTAACACTGCTCATTAGTTATTACTGCTTTTTGCATTTACTGCATACAAACTACATTCTGATAATCTAGCAAATCCCTAACTAGAAACTTACAAACATTTCATGATAGTCAAAAGTAAGCAAAAATATGATTTAAAAAAAAGCATAAACCCAGGCTTGAAGAGCCTTTTCAAGTGAAGGGTATCTTCCTGTAAATCTGTCATAATTTTCTTTAGTTGCCCATTCTTCAACCTTATGAAAAAAACAAAGAAAAGAAAAGAAAACAAACTCTATCTTAGGAATTCTTCAATTCAATGAAAGATAGATATATTAAAGAATCAGGAATTGCATATATTATCTCCTTCTTTAAGACAGCAGAACATTTAAAAAGGATCTATCTGAATAAGCAATCTCAAGAATAGCTTATACTCAATTATGACAATATCCCATATGATTTTAAAATCTTTCTCCAAACAGGATGATCTTATGCCCTGGTTTGCCTGGAATACTTTCAGTTTATTCCTGTTATTGTGGCTTAATTATTGATAGTCCTTACCATCTGTTCCATTTCAAAGGTGTCCTGGTCTGGGCAATTATAACAACCAGCCTACATAAAGCATTTTATACTTAAATTTTCCTGAAAACCCATGTTAGAGACAATGCAACAGAAGATATTAAATATTTTATCTGCAATCTAAGTATATTATACAGATTAGCACCTAGACTATGAAATGTTTTCACAGGAAATTTTCAAGTTAACATTTTATTAATGGGTCATAATATAGCAAAAGAGATAAAGTGAGAAAGAAAGATTTACAGGACCAAGAGAGGCCCAAAGCAAATGGAAACCTGTGCCAGGTCACTAGTGGGTGGAGTCTCCAGTGGGTGGGGTCACTGGTGGGCGGGATCACCAGTGGGGCTAGGCGTCACTAGTGAGCATGGTCACTGGTGGCCAGGGCAGGATGGATAACTTTGGCCTCAAGTGTGCTCATGCCATGCCCTGGATATTTTGGAAACTTTTTCCGAACTAATCAGAAAGATGAAAGAAATATATTTTGGTTGACTAGGAAGTGATTTTTTAAAAAAAATCTAAATATTATACAATATTATTTTTTCAGAATTGCTGTCAGAGTTCAACACCTAGCTTGTTTTGAATATTGAGAATTCTGATGTCCTGTGGCCTGGGGATGAGTTCGTTGCATAGAATTAAAGAATGATGTGACACGGAAAGTGTCCAGTGTCTACACTTCTCTTCCTGTCCCCTCCTATTATGTCCCTTCTCGCCTCTCTTCCTCAAAGTACCTACAACATTTATGATATTTCCAAGAAAGAAAGAGAAACTGGGATGCCTCGTGCTTATTAAAACCTGAGCTTTCTGGATTAGTTCTTCCTTGTGAGGAAATTCAAATCTATTACTTTTTGTAACCTAAGCAATTTATGGAAACAATGATTAAGTCAATTTAAACATTATTAGTTTATGAAATACAAATATACGGATTTTTGGTATGATGTTACTGTACCACTTTAAATAGAGCTGTAAGCATTCTGCTTTTCAATATTATTTATTTACCCAGTGTTACCTCTATTGAACTTATTACTCACCAGGAAAAACAAAATGGATATCTTGGCAGGCGTGGAATGAAGACAGATTGAAAGAAGAGATAACTGTCAATGCCAAATGCCAGACTCAAGATTATTTTAAGTCTAATGAGTCCTAGGAAATTATAATCACAAATTACAAATTGTAATTGTCATCATAATTACAAATCCATAATTGTGAATTGTAGCTTTTTTTTTTGTTCTTTCATAGACTTACCATAAGTCAATCTCTGTGTGTAAAAAATTCTATATTTAAAAAATACTCTGCCTGAAGTCCTGAAGTAATCCAGAGACCCCTTGATCACTAATCTATTAATGTTTTCCATTACCAAGGATACAAGGAGGCTTATGCCTATTCGTGTATTTATTTTTTAAAATTAGTTTAGAAGGCGTTTCTGAGCATGATGCCCAAAGGTGGAAATCATTATGGAAAAAATTTATAGATGTGACTATATAAAAATGAAATCTTCTGTAGAGTAAAACCCACCATAAAGAAAATTTAAAAACAGAATATGTGAAATACATGATGAATGAAAGATTACTACAATTAATACATGAGTTCTAACAAATCAATAAAAAAAATTTACTCCCATAGAAAAATGGGCCAAGATTTGAAAAGAGAATTTACATCATAAGGCATCCAAATAACAAATAAACGATATTTGCTGTCATTGCTAATCAAAAAAAATTCAAGGCCAAGAGCAGTGGCTCACGCCTATTATCCTAGCACTCTGGGAGGCCGAGGCCCGAGGCTGGAGGATCACTTGAGATCATGAGTTTGAGACCAGCCTGAGCAAGATCAAGACCCCATCTCTACTAAAAAAAAAAAAAAGAAGAAAGAAAAAAGAAAGAAAAGAAAGAAAGAAAAAAAGAAAAAAAATTAGCCAGGCATGGTGGTGCATGCCTGTAGTCCCAGCTACTGGAGAAGTTGAGGCAGGAGGATTGCTTGAGCCCAGGAGTTTGAGGTTGCAGTGAGCTAGGCTGATGCCACAGCACTCTAACCCGGGCAACAGGGCAAGACTCAGTCTCAAAAAAAAAAAAAAAAAAAAAAAATTCAAATTAATATAGCAACAGGATAGCATACTTTCGGCTAGTAGGCTGAGAAAGGTTTTTAGATAATAATGCTTGTACTAATGAGAATGAAGGAAACAAGTCAATCTCATATATTTCTGGTGACAGTGTAAGTTAGAAAAGTTTTCTAGAGAGAAATATGGTAATGCGTATTAATAGCCTTAATGATGTACAAATCATTTGACATGGAAATTCCCCTTCTAAGGATTGCCTCTTAGGAATGGATTGGAAAAGAGGACAAGGTATGATAAAAACATTTGCCACAGAGATTCACCACTTGGTGAAAACTAAAAAGAGGCCAACTGTCTATCAGTATCAAATGAATTAAGTGAATATGGTATATTTACATATAGAGTATTTTTCATTCAGTAAGAATGCAAACTTATTTTTATTGACATACAAAAAGGCAGATGTGTATTTAATCAAAAAAATCTAGTTACAAAAACAAATGTTTACACTAGGATCCTGTTTTTTTAAAAGAAAGATACACACCAAATTTATATCGACAGTCATCTTTCAGTAGTGGGATTATGTAGAATTTTTACTTTCTCCTTTGTATGTGTCTGTTATTTCTAAATTATTATGATCAGAATAAAATCAATAAAGATATCCTTCACCCCCTCCATTTTCCCATTATTAAGGGGGAAATGTCATGGTAAGTAATTTTGGCCATTTTCAACTAAGTGTACGTGAAGTTTAATTCACTGTCCAGAAAACAGCCATATTTATATGTTAAAGAAAACCCAAATGGAAGGTGTGCACCGTTCCTGAAACTTTAGGACAATGAGAACAGGAAATTTCTACATCCAGTGGTTGTGTGGGCCGTTGTGAACAGCAAGGTGACTTTAAAGGAAGGGTAGTGTGTGTCATGGCGTAAAGCACCTTCATGGGCTGCCGTCCACTTGGAGGGGAGATTTTTTAATATCACGTTGTTGCTGTTCTGAAGGTTGGCACCTCTTGATTTATTTCTTAGCACTGTTTCTTCTTACTCACTAGCACAGAGCGAGCCAGAACCAGGAGAAAGAGTAATTGGAGGAAATTGGGGGAGAAGGAAATGGTGACAACCGCAAGAAAACCTTCCAGGCCATAGCTTGGAGAACAATGCCATCAGGCCCATAAATTTAGTGCTAATTTTATCTGTGGAAAAATCACAAAAATGAGCCCAAATGCTTTACCTCCTGCTCCACATTCAAGTATTTAAGTCAAAATTTAACCCAGAGGGAGAAAAAAAATGAACCTAAAAAATACATGGAGCCAGCTAAGTCCTTCACAAAGGGGCCTTCAGTGTTTCTACCCAGCACAAGAACATAACTCCTGGCTCTTCCACTGAAATGATTCATGAAAAAAAAGCTAAATATGTTTTCTTAAGAAGCAAGTCAATGTGTCAGAAAAATATGATTGTCCTAATCCAGTTTAACTTTTAACCTCAATAAATAAGCAAGAGAAGTTTGCAACCTGAACCTTTCTTAGCCATGAATGTTTCTCTTCCTTCATGCTCCTGAAGAGTTTTTCTTTTTTATCCTGGGGATAAAAGGATATTATAATTCATCAAAATTTCATCCCTACAGGAATCTGGACACCCCCAAAAAATGAGCTAGTGAAAGAAATCACGAAACCTACTTTCACAAATATTTTTTTTTTTAAAGGCAGGCACTCATTTGGATACAACCCAGGGTGAGAGCAAAGGATTAATGCAGGGTTCTCTGTAAGACCTTCTCTCTCTGGACGTGGAGAGTGGACAGGGGTCAGGACACAGTCTCCCACTGTATCAATCAGTTACACAATCCTAAGCAAGTCCCTTTGCTCCAGGACCCTGTAAGAAATGTTTAGCCTAAATGATTTAATTGTGTCTCATAGCTCAAAGGTTCGATTATTTGTAATATACAGGCGAGATAAAGGGTACAAACCATCATGTACAGCGGGATCCCATTTTTTAAAAAACAAAGAAGAAACACAGTAATGAAACAAAAACATATGCATAAGGCAAAAACTGGAATGAAATCCAACAAAAATCCTATCAATTACAATTTTTTATGTTCTTCATAGAAATCCTTTGTCAGTATAATATCTTAAGTAGTATCTTCTCCCTATCTGTGACTTGGTTTCTAACTCTCCTACTGGCATCTTTTGACGAGCAGTTATTAATTTTAATGTAGATCAATTTATTATTTTCCCCATTAAATTGGCACTTTTTCTGTCCTGTTTAAAAAAATCTTTGTCTACACCAAGACATGAAGCTATCAATGGGTTTAAATTTATTTTTGTCTCTTTGTATCAAGCCATTCAACCAGTTGACCAAGGGAAGTGCTTTTCTCAAGGGAAAATGTCAGAGGTGGTGGCATGGCTTGCTTTAAAATGGAACTTCCTTGGAGGAAGTCAAGAAGTCTCAAAGATCTGTGTTCTGCTTTTTCTTTGCAGATGGTAACCTAGAATTCTTCTGGGAAGTTGATTCTCTATCTTTCTGGTAGACTGAATCTCACCATGTGCTCTTGGCAAAGTCCTCTACTTGGTCAACCTTTTTCTGAATTTCCTCTTGACTTTCTTTAAGTGACTGAAACTGTCTGTACTCTGACCCCACCTAGCTCTCCAAGCAAGGGTGAATCCAGGATTTTTGGGAATCCTGAAGCATACAGAATTTGAAGAGCAGTCTTAATAAAAAGAAAATATATTAAAGAACAAAATACAAAATGCCTGGGGCAATGCCAGTAAAAATGACAACTATAGAATGCCCACAGCCACTGTGGGAAGGGCCAGTGAAAGTGAGGGGTTCCATCCACAGGTCACAGCGACCTCTGCAGCCTTCTCACAGGGAGGCTGCTTTGTCCTCATACATCCCAGTAACCCTGGGATGCCCTTCAATGCTGGTTTTAAGTCATTTCTTTTCCATCTTCCATCAAAAGCCTCCACCCGCTCGCCATTCAGACCATGAACCCACTTTTTATCCTTGATTTTATTACTAACCTCCCCTTGGTCATCTACCTTCTTTCACTGAGGATTTTAACTCACTTAAGACCGCTCTTTACCTGCTCCTGTCACTTGACATCCAAGAGGGTGATCCGTCCAACATGATTACCCCCCGTCTTTTACACCTGCTCCTTGGGTGCACGTATCCCTCTAGCCTCCACGCTGTTTTCTGATCTCCACAGAAAATCATCTCACAGTAGTCTTCTGTGGTTATGGTCCTTACTTGCTCCCCGCAGTTTTATCCTCGGCCGTCTTCAAACAGAAGAAGGTGGTTTTCTCAAGTCAGTAATGAGTGTCAGGTTTCCAAAAGCAGTCTTCCCTCTTTGTCTTCATCTTGCTTATCATCTTAGCAAGAAGCATCTTTAAAAAAGATCAAGCATCTTTAAAAAAAAAAACTTTATTTTGTTGCTCTCCACAACACCACACTCTCCTGGTTTCTTTCTACCCCTC
Organism: Lepilemur ruficaudatus; assembly: GCA_963574885.1. Taxonomy (NCBI): domain Eukaryota; kingdom Metazoa; phylum Chordata; class Mammalia; order Primates; family Lepilemuridae; genus Lepilemur; species Lepilemur ruficaudatus. The sequence goes on along the minus strand of CAUYRT010087623.1, from coordinate 48,741 downwards.
TGGTCACTTATTCTCTCATTCTCCTTTGGTGACACCTCTGTCTCCACTCAGCCTCCAAAGATGGGAGCATTGTAGTCCCTACCCTTTATTTCTTTGTTTCTTCTGGTGTTAACCTCCGCATTGCTAAATAATATAAATGAATTACTACTTCTTGCTTTATCTATCTATTTTGACTTCCTTTTATGGCTGGTGAAGACTTAGCTCTCCTATACCACCATCCCCTACTCTCCCCCATTTCTTTCAGAATAATAATGCTAATATTTTCTTACTAAATAAGTTTTCAGTGACTTATTATCTTATTCATTTAAATTATTGTTTTTATACTTTAGAGACAAGTAGTTTTGTACGTATTTTTGTGTTTTGCTTGTGGATATAATATTTTGATACCTTGGATGACTCAAATGTCTGAAAATAATTTTATTTTGCCTTCAAACTTGATGATAATTTGGCTGGACATGAAATTCTAGGCTGAAAATAACTTTCCTGGGTACTTTGTAAGCATGTTCATCTCCTTTTGTCAGTGACGCCATTACTATTGAAAAGTTCAATGGTATGTTAAATCTTGTTCCTTTGTAACCTGTTTTTTCTATCTGAAAGTTTCCAACAGGCTCTCTACCATAAAGCTTTTGCATATCATGATGAGGTGTCTTGAAGTGAGTGGGTCTTTTTTTATTTGTCCTCCTGAGAATTCTGTAAAACTTTTCAATCTAAACATTCATGTCTTCTAACTGGAGAAAATGTTCTTGTATTATTTTTTTTCATATCTTCTTCTGTCTTGTCTTAGTTCTCTGTAATACTCTGAATTAGATATGTCAGACACTGTGATCCTCCAAGTATTGTCTTTTTTCTTCTTCTTCTTGTTTTTTTTTTTTTTTTTGATCGTTTTATTTTTGTTCAAAGTTTTGGAAGATTTCTTCCACTTTATTCCCATCACTTTTCTCATATTTTTTATTTCATCAATAACTTTCATTCTTTGTTGGTTCCTTTCTTGCAGGTTCCTGATCATGTATTAGATATACAGTATCTGTGTAATGATAGTAAAGGTTTTTTTTTTAAATTATTATGCTATTCTTTGGTTTATCTCTATTTCCTCCAGGGTTCTTTTTTTCTGTTTGCTTTGAGCTCTCTTTTTTATATTGGAGGTTTTGTTCTTAAATGTCTGATGATTCTTACCTACTTGTTTACATTGAATAGTGCTTGGAAACAATATCTAATCCACAACTGGGACTGGCTAAGTGGTAGGCTTCACTGTGGGCTAAACAGTCAGGGAATTATGTACAAGTATATTCTCTGAAACTTTTCCATTCATTCTAAAGAGAATTTTCCTTAAGTCTCTGACCTGTGGGGTATAGACCAACATTCATGCAGAAGGCAGGTAAAAGAGGCTGAGAATTCCTCTACTCAGTGTGTAGGCTTTGGATTAATTTTCTGTTTTCATTCTCAAGCTGCACATACCTCTCCCTCACTCTGCCCTGATCCCTTAGCCTCTCAAGACCAAATTCTCCGTAGAGTACATGTTCCTTTGCTTGCCTTAGAGGACATCATCTTGATGCCTGACTGCGCACGGCCATCTGGAGACTAACAGCTTCATACACAAACTCTCATCCAGTCTCTCTGTTTTCAGACCCTTGCCCTACCCCGCTCTGCATGGTGTCTCATGCTTTCAAGCCCTGGACAGCAAGATTGGCTTACTCCTCTTTGGTATTCTCCTCTGCACACACTTTTTGTTCTAACTCCCTGCTTCTATCTGAATGGCTTACACATTCCTCTGTCCACCTGTTTCTATTTTCCAAAAACATGTGGTGATGTTTTAGCTCCTGCTGTCTCCCCACCTTTTCTCATTGTTCTTAAAGGTTTGTGCCTTTTTAAAATTCCTTTACTATTATTTCATCAAAGTCTCTGGAATAAGAGAAAAACACGTGCAGGCAACCAGCCATCCTTAACATCTTTAACTGGAATGATTATTTAAAAATGTAAAATAGACCGTATCACTTACTGTTTAAAATTCTCCAGTGGATTTTTATCACGTTAAGATGAAATCTCAATGGCCTCCAAGGCCCCATGTGATCTGGTTCTGTATATCTTTCTGTCCCCATCACTGTCCCTGTCCCCTCCACTGGCTACACTTCAGCCACACTGGCCTCCTTGCTGCTGGAAGGCTTTGGCTCTAAATCTTCACCTGGCTTGTTTCTTCCTGTTATTCAGATCTCAGCTCAAATATCACCTCCTCAGAGAAACCTTTCTTTCTTAACACAAAGAAGTGTCCCCTCTGGGCACTGTCTACTATAGCAATTTGTTTTATTTTTTTAGAGCATTTCTCACCAGCTGTAATTATCTCATTTATTTCCTTGTTGATCAATTTCTTGCCTGTATCCTCCCCACTGGAATGTCAGCTTTATAAACACACAGACACTGTCAAGCTTGCTCACTGCAGTGTGCCTAGTGTACAGCACACAACAGATATTGAATAAATTTATTGCATATTAAATGATAAATACTGAATGTTACTGTGTCATTGATCAAATGGGGCAAAATATACTCTGTCCTCTGATGCAATAAAGAAATTTTGGAGAACCAAGAATTTACTTGGAAATGCAAGATATTGATTTTAGAAGTGATTTTAAGGCACTGAATTTCCTATCAGGTTTAAGGAACTGCTGTGTAGAGAACCAAGGGGACCTGAAACCCTTCTGCAATATGCCTTTGCCCGCCACACCTACTAGGGCCAATTTATTTATTCAATCCACAAGTATTTATTGACCTACTATGTACCAGGCACTGTGCTAAATGTAAAGGTATACTTTGACATAAGCACTATTTCTGGAACTTCCCTAATAGCGGGATAAGCAGATAGAGAATAAAAAATAGCCAAAGATGGAAAATCATTACAAATTTTGATGAATCATAGGAAGGACAAAAACAAGTAGTCACGATAGATAATTACAGGTAGGGATCTACTTCAGATAGAGTCGTCAAGAAAAGTCTCTTTGAGAAGATATTAAAGTTTATTCCCCTAAAGGGGAGAAAAAGAATCTCACTTGCCACTATCTCTATTTCTGGGGCATATGCATTTGTCTTCTAGTCTAGTCATACCCTCCCTCTGTCTTTTGCAACTGAAAGACAAAATTTAGTTCCACCACCAACCCATATTATATAATATGGTGGGCTTGGCATGGTGGTGGAAATGAACTAATATACATAACAAAAAAACAGAAGAACCTATGCATAGCAGCTCTAGTCCTTGTTTCTGCAACTGGTCATAAAGCCACACAGTTGCCTCTCTTGTGACCTATTAGAAGTTCCTGTTGTCCTCAGCCAGAACCTCAACTCCCCTTGGTTCTCAGATTCTTTACTTGGTAGGGTGATGTACACCTTCTTTCATGAAGTGTCTGAGCCATTGGTGCTCCTGCCTGTACAGAGTTGCTGTCTTCTTCCGTTAACTTTTACCCTTGAGTGATAAGAGAGCTAAGAAGTACCTGTGAAAATACCCTGGCTTCCAAACATATTCCTTTTTGCATCTATTGTATGGCAATGACGTTATTTTCCCTTGGTACTGAGGATCAGTTACTCCACTTGATACGGTAAAGTCTTCTTTGCCTGCTGCAAAAAAAGAGGAAACTAGAAATGCAGGTCAGGGGCCCAATATTTGGAAAAATAGCCAGGTTAGTGTAAGTCATGAAAACCAAAGGAGAGGTGAGTGGACAGAACCGCTGAAGTGTCAAGGTTGTAGGCTGACAGCAGATCTGCAGATTGGGTAACTTAAGAGAATAACTGCAATGGAAAGGTGAAGGCAGGGGGTACACTTTGGAGAATTTAGGAATGTGACCTAGTTAGAGGTGAAGGCAGGAGGAGGGGGAGCTAGTAGATTACTAGTCATTCTGAGTGTTTGGCGGTAAAGAGAAGGAAAGGGGGCAGGACCAAGGTGAGAGAATGGAGATCATAAATTGAGAGGCATAGCAGTCTGGGCCATCCTGGAATGGTCTCCAGTGCCTGTCAGCTGCCCCTGCTAGAGATTCTCTGGTGTGAAGAAAATTTTGCTTTTTACTGAAGCCTCCTTACTTACTGTTTCTCTCTGTCTGGCTATATGCCTGTCTCTCTCAATCCCTTCCTCTCTTCTCCCAGTCTCAATCTGTCTCTCCACTCCTCCTTTGCGCCGCTGTTGATTTCATGGTAATTCCTACCTCCCATTGTTGTGTCTGCAGATGATTCTATAAGCTAGGGGCTCTCAAAGTGTGGGCCCCAGGCTGGTGGCATCAGCATCATTTGAGAACCTCTTAGAAATGTAGGCAGTGGGCTCCACTCCAGCCCTATGGAATAAAACACTCTGAGAGTGGGGCCTGACAATTGACGTGTTAACAAGCTCTCAGGCGATTTTAATGCCCCTTAAAGTTTGACGGCCATTGCTATAGCCATCCTACCTTCTGAACCTTCTTCCAAGCTCCAGGTTGGGCAGTTCCCCAAGGAAGACATGGCCACCTGGTCACCTTGCTTAGCATGATCTCCTGCTACTTTTGAAGGCCCTCAACTCCACTTTCCCTAATAACCTCACTACTCCTTTCTCATCTGAAATTGTTTTAAATCTCTTCCTCGTTTTAATTGGTCTTTGTAGCATAATTGTTCTATAAATCCTTTATAATAAAATTAGTTTAAATAAATAATTTTAACACTCAAAATGTAACCTGACCAGTACAAATTTATTTACTATTATTTATTTTTTTAATTTTTAATTTTTGTATTATTTTTATTTTTGGTTCAGAGTATTATGGGGGTACAAACACTTTGGTTACATAAATTGCCTTTGCACTGCCCAAGTAAGAGCTACAAGCTTGCCCATCCCCCAAACAGCATGCACCGCACCCATTACGTGTGGATTTACCTATCCCCTCCACCCCCCTCCCACCTGCCCAACACCCTGTGAATGTTACTTCTCACATATGTGCATTAGTATTCATTGATTAGTACCAATTTCATGGTGAGTACATGTGGTGCTTGTTTTTCTGTTCTTGAGATACTTCACTTAGAAAAATGGGCTCCAGCTCCATCCAGGATAATACAAGAAGTAGTTTACCATTTTTTTCATAGCTGAGTACAACTCCATGATATACATAGACCACAGTTTATTAATCCACTCATTATTTACTATTATTTGTATTTTGTTCCATGTGAATCATCTTTGCCAATTTAGCTGTTTGAGACCTTTATGTTTTTATAAATTTAAGGCTTTTTATATATTGAAAGTATGAATTCTATTAATCATATTTATTGCCAATATTTTCTTGTTCCGTTGTTTTTGTAAGGTTTTGTTTCCTTGCACTTAATAGTAATGAAATTTAAAAGTCAATACTATAAAGCAATAAATTATGGACAAATGTGTGACTTTCTGTAGCATTTTCTGTTGTTCAATAATTAGAAAATTATCATTCCTATAGAGCTGAAATGAATTCTGTGTTGTGGTTTCTAGTGTTTTTTCATGGCTTGAAAAATATGTAATACTTTTCCTGGTTCATTTTGGTTTATGGTATAAAATATCATAAAGCTAATTATACCCCCAAACACTTATAGGTTAATAATTATTTTCCCAACTGCTTTATTAAACTTCATTTTTCAGAGGCAGTGGAGTGTAAAGGTTAAGATGTGGCTCTAGAGTCCAATGGCTTGGATTCAATATCAGCTCCAGCTCTAGCTGATGAAGCTGGCTTGGGAGCGTTTCTTCAGCTTTCAGCTCCTTTGTGCCAATGATGCTCTCACCGGGTCATTGAGAGGATGAAAGGAGTAAGTTCCTCATTAGGCACATAGTAGGTTATCTATAAATGTTAGCTATGTTACATTTCAAAGTTCATTACTTTCCCTTTCTGGCCTCTTTTATCATTGACACATGTGCTTATTTTTGTACCATTATCATATGATTTTAATTACTGTTATTTCCTAGATGTAGGCTGCTTTAGAGTGGTCTTGCCTTACACTCTTTTTTCAAAAAATTACATATAAAATGCATATGTGTTATCTGACTGACTTGACCAGGTAGCAAAGGAACTTAGTAGGTAGAACATAGGCAACTTGAAAGAGGAAATAAAGAAGAGTTTGGAAATGCCATTCCAGTCAGGTGAGCTGCAGCAGGTAGACAAAATAATTGTGGTGTTTTCATAGAGGAAGCCAGTCTTGGGACAGAAGTGGGGTTTTAGACAAAAGGAGGAAGGGAAAGAGAGATGAGTTTAGGGGGTGTCCTAGGACAGAATTCACATGAAAACAAAGCAAAGAGGCAAGATGCAAAGAAGAGGAGAACAGTAAGTCATAGGAAAGAGAATTGCAGAGTTCAGCCTACACAGCTCCAGCTATCTCTGTGATTGCAAACAGATCCAGCTAAATCCCTTAGCACTCAAATAAGTAGGCTTTGCTTGCACACAGTCAATGATGTGAGAGCTAGACAGTAAAGCATGTATCTCTACATTTAGTGCTAAGCTCTATTCTATTTTGCTTAAGTGTTTAAATGCAAAGTTACTGATTTTTTTTTATTGGCTGGATATGCGAGATACTACATTTTGCTCTAAAACTTTGCAATTGCTTTTTATTGGTGCCTCCAAATATTTCTCAATAAATATTTCCATGAATTTTTAAAATTATTTATATCATTTCAGACTTACCAAGAGCCCCTTGACCATTATTTCTCCATGCTCAACCATTCTGGCCTTACTCCACATTTGAAATTATAATTTGTGTTTCCCAATAGATATCTGCTCAAATTACATCTTGACTCCTAACCTTTGTTTTACATTACCTAACAGCACATAGTGTTACTTTCAGAGACGGTGGATGCATATTGCATTGGAAAGCTATGCTGGGTCTGATCCGTGAGCTTGCCTTAAGGCCGATTTATGCCACTTAAAGTAATCTGGTATGCACCTTGGTAATTGAAATCCATTTATTACCATCACTCTAGCCCATTTAAATATTTCTCTTTCAGATGCAATTACGTCAGGAGGTGAGCCAAATGGTTTGGGAAAGACATGGGCATTTCCAATGAGAAGACTATTGGCTGCTTACCAAAAAGCTGGTTGGTGTTCACAATTCCTAGTCCAACTCTCTTCTCTGCAAGGTTCCCATTTATGGAGCAGTGTCAACATTTCTCCTCATTCTAGGAGAATGCTCAGGACTTGGGATGACCAATGTTCACGGTGACAACCACAGAGAAAAAATTACCTTAGATTTCTTCATTGCTTGATTTCATCCTACAAAAAAAAAATCCCCCCTTATTTCTTGTCCTCAGCCCTAAATCAAAGTTTCTCATACCATGTGAACAGTATCGTATCTTTTTAAATATTTTAAACCTCGTAGATGCAATTTTAGCTCAGGTGGAAGCTCACTGCATAATCACAAGGTTGAAAAGAAAGGCTCTGGATATTAACAAAACTAGCAAATTTCTATGATAAAGCATCAATAATGCCTTTTAAATGTGCATAGATGGGTGTTTATCCGTATTTATGTATGAGAACGCTGCTGAACCATAGCATGTAAACTAAATAATTCAATGGAATGCATAGAGAAAGACCAACGATTCTACATTCTAATAACTGTTTTATGAAAAGCTTTTCATTTAACTCTCAAAACTGACTCATAAATCCACATTTGGATAGTGTAATGAAGTTATATTTAACTCTAGAACTCTCCTCCCATGCCAGGGTGCAAATCTGCTTCTAAGTAAACGTCCTTTTGGGGACTCATTATGACTATTCCTGTCTTCCCTCAAAACAAACCTGTTATGGATGTTCATTTCCCTTCTTCTCCTGACTTCTGGCTGTCAGATTTACACCTTTTCCAATCCATGCGATCTTGGCCTATAGCAGCAATATCACAGCCAAGGACAGGCAGCCCAAGCCTGACAGAAGTTGCCAGAGAGTACCTAACAAATGTTTTCTTATGGGATCCACTCAAGAAATGGCCCCAAATAGTTTTACAGGTAAGATTTATAATGAACTGCTGGAAGAATTATCAGTAAATCACTGATTTAAATCCACGTTTAATACTAGACCAACTTTATTGAAATATAGAAGAAGGCACATACAGCCAAATCACAGAGATAGACATACCCAGTGCCAGCCCAAGATTTGAGAGGAGAGGGGTGAGGCTGTGTTGGCAAAGCGTAAAGGTTATGCAACAAGCAGACTTGTCATACGTGAAGACATTGTTGCAGCAGTCACTGCAGCTTCTGCACTCCAGGAAGCTCTAATTAGAAATCCCACTTAAAAGGAACTAATTTCTTAGTTCAAATCCAACCCCCCCCACCCAAAAGAAGCACCTTTATTGAAACACACATCATCTGCCAAATGGAGAGTACCAAAATGCTTCAAGTGCCCTGACTCTACCAGAAAGTTACGTGCTAGCAGGAACTGAATAGCTATTCTGTGCATAAATGGAAGAAATGGGGCATTGTATCTGTTTATCTAATATCTTTCATGGGTGCTAACATCTATATTAAAATTATCCTTTAGTCTTTAAAAAAAATAGAAGCGTAAATGCTCTATGGGTTTCATATTCTTCAGGACTGTAACATTTAAAAACATAAAGGTAGTAATTTTTGCTCAGCTTATCCTAGGTAACAAATTATAACCCTATTGTGTACAATAGTAGAATATGTGTGTGTGTGTGTGTGTGTGTGTGTGTGTGTGTGTGTGTGTGTGTGTATTGTATGGAGAAAGAGAGAGAGAGAGAGAGAGGTGCTTGAGCTCATAGGCAACATTAGTGAGCAGAGAAATCTCAATCTGAAACTCTAACGTAACACTCGGTGGCCTTGGGCAAGTTATTTAATTTTGGGGGTGCTTCAGCCACAAGTTGGACATCTTAAAACTTCACACATCATTTAGAGTGCATGTTCTCTAACTCAGTTTTAAACATTTCTGAAAGTACAGCCTAATCAAATTTCTTTACTTTTCAACAAAAGTAGATAAAGCATGTGACTTTACCTAAAATGATAAAAACGAGCAATTGAGTCCAAGTAGTTGGGTCCAAGAAGATAATTTTTCTCAGTGTCATCCATAAACAGGATTCCTTTTAATATTAAAATATTTATGAACTTGTGGTACTGGTGGGCTCAGCGCCCAAATATGGGGAATAACATCAAAGCAGAAAATTTTATCCAATAAAACCAGATCCCTGAAAAACGAAGCTAGCGTCCCGGGCTTTGGTCCCTTGGGCTTGTCCCACCACCAGACGAGAGCAGCAACCACCTTCTCAGGGCCCTCGGGACAGCCCCACAGCAGGGATCTGCCACCTGGGGAGCAGATGAGTGGGCTGGACCCTGCTCAGAGTTCCAAATTAGCCTACTACCCCTGGTGAATCCAAGTTATTTAGAACCCGGCCTACCAGGTTAATTATTGATCTCTTCTATTTCAGATTTTGCTCATCAAAATCAGTTTTTTGATATTATTTGGAGAGAGATCATATCTTTTCAAGGAAGTTCATTCCAAAAGTGATTAAAACACATTTTTAAAACTTAAAAAAAATCTTAATTTTAGACAGATACTTGTTCTGTGAACTATGGAATAATTTAAATCTCAATTCCTCAAATGATGAATTGCCCTCATCTTCTTTTTGGCAGCTTTAGATCGAGAATGAAATTCTGTGTTTGATCTTACACATGAACATTTTGAAGAAACCCCACAATATTTTTTTCATTCTTCTGTCTTCTCACTAAAGGCTGAACACTAACACTGAGGTGGGAGTTTTGTAATCTGCCTCAACAGAAACTGCTCTGGAGAAAATTTGGAAAGATCATCTGAGAAATTGATGCTTTCTCAGTAAGCTGAAGTGAAATGAAAATATAAAACTGAACTATCCAGGTCAGGGCGGAAAACCGTTGGAACTTTTTCTTGAGGCAGAGTCTTGCTCTATTCCCTAGGCTAGAGTGCCGTGGCATCAGCCTAGCTCACAGCAACCTCACACTCCTGGGCTCAAGCAATCCTCCTACCTCAGCCCCCCAGGTAGCTGGCACTACAGGTGCCCGCTCCCTGCCCGGCTGATTTTTTGTTTCTATTTTTAGTTGCTGGGCTAATTTCTTCTATTTTTAGTAGAGATGGGATCTCACTCTTGCTCAGGCTGCTCTCGAACTCCTGACCTCAAGCAATTCTCCTGCCTTGGCCTACCAGAGTGCTAAGATTACAGGTGTGAGCCACCGCACCTGGCTGGAACTTACTTTGAAAGGCTAATTCTGATACGAGAAATTGGTAACAACATAGATTAGGTGTAGAAGCTCCACCCAAATCAGGACTCAGGTGTACTGAATGAGTCAGGTGCACTGAATGTTTAAGTGCAAAACAATGTCCTTCTCTTATGTGCTTGATCTGGGCCCAGGGCAGGGTCCTATAGGGGAAATGAATGCATTGTAAATATTCTTCCTCATTTATTCATTCACTCACTCATTCATTCATTTTCCATGTATAGATTAATTTAACCAGCCCTGTACCAGGCTGTATGTTGTATGCTTCAGATACAGAGATGAATATAAGATACTTTTCACCTCTAATGATTGCACAGCTTAGATCAAGAATCATATAAGTCAATAATTACAGTACAGAGAGGTGGAATAAGAAAGAAAAATAGAAAGTGACAAAGCAGTAGAGAAGAGAATCACTTAATTCAACTTCGGGGAGAGAAAAGTGGAGCCAAGTCTTAAAGACTGACTTGGGGTGAGCAGGCAGACTGAGCAGGGCCCGACGGGGATTCCAAATAGTGGAAACATGGGCATAAAAAAGCATGTTGCATGATGTGGATGATCACATCACTCAATATGGCCATGGCATGGGACATACTAGGGTGTGGGGAGATGTGGCTGCAGAAGCAGAGAAAGTCTGTATTCTGGAAGGATTTCTGTCATTCTTAATAATCTTCCCTTGGTTCTGAGATAATAGTGAATCCAAGAAATATTTTAAGCAAGACAATGGCATAATTAGATATGTATTTTTTTTTTTAGTTTTTCACTCTCTTATATTTTTATATATCATTTAACATAATGTGTAATAATTATATAATAATTTATAATATCATATAATAGTTTTAAGTATGTTTTTAATTTCTAAATAATTTTTGAATTTTCATTTTTTTAGTATATTCACATTTTCAAAAATCAAAATAATCAAAAAGGTATACAATGAATTATCTTATAGCCATTTCTGCACCCAAGACATCTATCCTAAATGTCCCTATCAAACAGATAGCTACTTTTATTAGTTGCTTAAAAATACAAATAAATATAAATATATCTCTTATTTTTCTCTTATCTTACGTAAACTATAACACACTCTATTAGAAGTTCTCCACCTTGCTTTTTTTCTTCTTAATAAAATATCTTGGAGATTTTTCCCTGTCAATAGATAAAAAGCTTCCTCAGTTTTTTTATAACTGCTTAGCATTTATAAACGAATAGTCTCATTTTTTCAATGGAAAAGAACTGGGGAAAGGGAAAGTTGTAGGAATCTTGCAAAAAAATGATAAGAGCCCTGAAAAAATGATAGAGTTGAGAGACTGGAGGAATACCAAGGAGACACAATCAACAAAATTGGGGGGATAAATTGGGGAGGAGGTGAGGTCAGGAAAAGAATCAAAGATGACTCTGGGGTTGAGACCAGGGTGATTGGTGAAGTGGGGTTAGATGAAGCACTGATTGAGAGAAGGAACTCACTAAAGTGGAAGGTTAGGATAGGAAGGTCTAGAGAGAGACAATGACTTGAGTTTTCAACGTGGAGTTTTCTGGGCCGTTTGTGTATCCAAGTGGAGGTGTCCAGAATGCATGAAGCTCAGGAGAAGGTGAGAGATGGAGAGTTTGGAATTACTGGAATATAGATCATGATTAAAGCCTTGGATGTGGATGAAATCATCTTGCAAGAATACAGAACAAGAAAATAAAAGCAGGTGAAGGCAGAATCCCCTACATTTATAAGGCAGTTGGTGGAAGATGAGACACTTGACATCAGAGATTAGAATAGCTTTTGCCATAAAATCTTGGAGATTCCCAGTGTACATTAGCATATGAAAGGATAGTAACATCTTTGGAGCTCATTTTTGGAAAATACGATATTCGAGAGTTTAGAGAAGAACTGGAAAGTACTGCGTTTAGATCTGGAGAAGATGGCTCCAGCCCCGTGCTCTGTACTTGGGAGGACCTGGCCCTTGTCTGTTTCCTTTACTATGGAATGAAAAATTCATAGCACTAGGAGGACATATCCACTAGGAGCCTGGCCCACCCACAGCTTCCCATCTAGACCATGCTCTGGATATCTGGGATCCCAGAATAGGCTGCCTTTGTGGCCCTAAATCTACACTCAGAATCTGAGGCCCCTTACCTGGTCTGTTCTCCTGATGGCAGAGTGTGCCCACCCTCTGGTGTCCACATTGGTAAGCTCAACTTGCGGTCAGGAGGTGACTTCTTTATGGGATGTGTGGACAAAGCAAGGAAGGGTGAACTGGGGTGCCCACACAGATATTTTTGAGAATCTTCATGGTACGGGTGGGAGCTGGGACTAGCAGGAGAAAATGACAGACTAAGGGCCAGGGGCTGGAGCCAGTGTTCCTCATCCTCCACATCTTGCAAAGAGTCTGGGAATTCTAAATTCAAATTGGCCTTCCAGGCCATTGTGAATGTAGATTTGTCCAGTTGGAAGACAGCAAATGTTTAAGTTAGCAGTGTGCTAGCCTGATTTATAACTTATAAATATCTAGACATACGGTATATGGGCCCCCATTTGTGTTCTTGAGCTGGTCTCAAAAGTTTATGGGTTGGCCTGGGAAAGAATAATTAGCAGTCAACAAGGAAGAGTGGAGTAAGATTTATAGGAAAGAAACATTTTTAATCATATTTGAGGAAAAGTTGATTATTCAGTCAATGGCACATGTTCTTATTCCCGGAGTCATGGGTTCTGCCTTAGCTCCTTTAATCTTTATCACATTTGGGTTTACAAAAGAGTAAATAGAGATTCAGGGAGATGAATAATACACCTAAGTTCACAGTCGGTGGTGGCTGGAGATTATTTCTTAGGATTACCCATCTCCCAGACCAGCATCATTTCTACCATATTCTGCTGCCTCCAACTTGAGAATGCCAAAGTCTTTTCTTCTTTTACAAAATGAAAACAAGCATCCCACCAAAACAAATGTATGCACTAAAATTCATATGGTAGATTTGAAATTCATGATACAGTCTTGAGAAGTAATCTGTTCTGTTGTCTCATGCGTCATCTAGCAAGATGTATCTAGTTTAGGAACAAGCAACCAAGCTGTAGGTCACCACTTAGATACAATTCTCTTACCAGAAAATACACACATTAGTGGACCATGAAAATCGCTATTTAGCATTGACATTTGGATTAGCAGTTAGTAACTTATTATTATGATACAATCATTCAATTTAGTCCATCTTTAGAAATAACAGAAAACTATATACCTAGCATTAATATATTGACTCAAGAAAACCTAAAACTATCCAATATAAAACTTTGCAGTATATATTATGCATTTATACCAGAAAAGAGTTATTTTGGTTTCATCTTGAGTTGGCATGGATTAGCCATGGAATGTTAATGATAAATTTTTAAATAAGTTGTATAAATTCATTAATACAGGTTTATAGTTTTTGAAGATTTATCAATCATATTTCAGAAGACAAAATGCCTGTACCCGAATTCACACCTGAGTAACTCCCTGAGTGTGGCCAGATTTGAGAATAAGAGACCAAGACCTACCTGGTTTCACCTCAGATCATTCTTTTCATTTAAAAGTGTTTGAAAATGGAAAAGTTGCTTAGTAAAAAATTAAAGAAAATTATGTAATACAAACAAAGGCAAGTTAGCACGGTACCCCTCCAAAAAAAAAAAAAAGAAAAGAAAAACATAAGTCAAATATTTAACACAGGCATTAGCTCATCTTGGCTACAGTGCCAGCTGAAGACTCCTTTCACTGTCCCTGCAGCATTAGGAAAAAGGACACCCTCACATCCCCATATCCTTCATGTGTACTGGGCAGGTAGGCCTCAGTACCACAGGTTACACAGGGCCACAGAAGCAGAAGCCCAATATATCCTTGATTTGCTTGGAGCCCAAGATACCCTGAGAAAGCTCTTGAGCTCTGACCATAATTGGCTTCAGGTTTAGACTGATGTGTGTGAAACAATGATTCTTGCCCTCCAGAGAGGGAAAATTGGGACTCGGGAAGTCCACAGAGAGCATCACCCACTTCCCATACTAAATGCCAGAGGGTCCCAGTATTGTGTGTGGCCACCATTGAACAAGTGCCCCAGTGCCCCTACATGCTCTGCCAGAGGTCAATGAGAAGTTTGTGCCACTGGGACCCAAACCGCTCTGCTATGGAGCCAGCCATGAAAGGCCTGGTCACAGTGTGGGAGCCATTGGTCCAGGGAAGAATGGCAGCAGTAACACCATAGACATAAGCAGCAGAGTGACCACGGGAAGAATGTGGAGTGACAGCCACAGCCTCCAGCACTGGAGCTTCCATCATGTCTCCCTCCTGGGACTCTGACGGCATGTATACTTGACTAACACCAACAAGGTGGCCCAGGAGACACTCAGCTCAGGAAGAAGCACTGCTACGGCTTCTCAGAGATATTTGGGGAGAAGAACTTGCAGGAAAGTCGGAGCCTACCTATAATGAGTGGGCAGGCTCATAGCAGCAAGTTATGTGCAATCACTGCAAATGAAAGAATATACTCACTAACTAGAGAAGCCAGGAACACACATAACTTACATAACATACTTATATGCATATTACATAATATGCAAACATGCATATTGCATAGTATGCATAATATTGGGGTGCAATTTTGCCATCTTACCTTTTACTGCTCAAATGGAAATTATAATTGCTCTTGAGCTGTGTTCTTTATTTAATTTTAATGTCACTTCGGAATTTACCCTGAAGTGTGCTGTATGTGTACCTGTAAGACAGTCATTCCTATTTACTAAGTGCTGTCCATGTGTCAGGCACTATGCCAAGCACTGGGTAAGTCAGATGTGATTCCTACCCTATGTACCTTATAATCAAGATCTACTCCAAATGTAGTCATTGTTCAAATGCTTCACCAAAATCCCAAGTTTAAAACAAGTTTCTTCCTATTCATTTTGTACATGGAATATGAGGTATTTTTAAATTTCACTGTAGCAAAACATAGCGTACCAAATGGTAAGAACAGGGCCAGCTTTGTGAGCATGTGACCTGTGCATTCACCCAGAGCCCCAGGCTTGATTTCATGCTCTACTGTCACCATCTTCAAATCTGCAATAACTTTTGAATAAGGAGACCCCACATTTTCATTTTGCACTGGGCCCTGCAAATTATGTAGCAAGTTTTGGGTCAGAAGAGTTTTGCTGCTCTATGTGCAGAGAGTGTATTGCCCATGAAAATGGGTAAAAGGTTCACGGGTAGGGTTGCCAGACTTAGCAAATAATATGCAGGATACCCAGGTTAAGTACTAAATAGTGCATAGGAATACCTACAAGTATCTCCCAAATGTTGCATGAGACATACTTATATTAATAAGCTGTCCATTGTTTATCTGAAATTCAGATATAACTGGGTGTCCTGTATTTTATCTGTAAGCCTTCTCATGGGATAAAGATGGGGAATGCATCTGGTCCCAGTGTAATTACTACTAAATTCTCTTTCACTTTCCAACGTGTCTTAGTCTGTAAATAAACTTTATGGTCTGTAGGTGAAGGACCTGAAAATAATCGAGATGTATACGGACCATTTTGCGGCCCAAAGCACTTGGAGGACTCTTGTTGAAGGCTGAGGTTCCTGCGCTCTTGCTTTTAGAGGGAGAAGCAGCAGTGAAAGGCTCAGGCTTACTCTCCAATCCAGCCACATCAGGGAGTTACTCAGGCATGAACCTCAGTAGCAGGAGAGGGGAGGGAGGTTACATATGGGCAGTGCCAAAGGCCCTTGTGAAAGTTAGATGGCCTCCTTAGATTTAATAATTTTGAAGATTCTTTTCAATGCAAGATTAGACCCAAAAAGAATTACCTCATACGTCACACCTAATTGCTCACAGACAAGCCTTAAAGAGGCTTTCTTTGAATGGACAAATTCAAGCAATGGAGGAGAATGAGAAAGTCACTGAAGCATCTCAAATCAGCTGAGTCGAGGGGAGTTTGCCAAAATCTTTGCTGTGAAATTTTTAACTTCACTATCGTGGGCTAATTCGTATGCTTATTTTAATTTCCTATACAGTTTTTCATTTAGATAATGGAATCATTTGAATATGACCCAATGGTGGTTGCTAATAAATATCAACTCACAGACCAGTGACTCAATCCCTAATCCCTTGTGTTCTAACTTCTGTCTCTACCAATTTCCTAAAACTGTTCTCCTAAAATCCCCCAAATTTCTTTTAATTTTCACATTCAGCAATATTTTTTCAGTCTTGGCATTCTCTCTCCTCCTTTGGCTTCCATGACACTTGCTCATCTTGATCTGTTTTCCTAACTTTTAGCACCTCTACCCTCGTCTGGCACCACCTTGCCCCCCTTAAACTCAAGCAATCCACAGGGCCTGTCTCGGTCTTTGTTTGTTTGTCTGTTCTCTTTCTTCTTCTTCTTCTTCTTTTTTTTTTTTTTTTTGGTCCTCTCCCTTTGCAATTTAATCCCTTCTCATAGCTTGAACTAGCAGCTGTCTGACTTAAACCATTTCCCAAGGGCTGATTGTTAGTATCTCTTCCCAGTTCCCCATTCTGCAGCCTTGTGTGGGAATAGAAAATCAATGAGCACTGCAAACCTAGCTTCCCTTCCCCACACCCCAATACCTGGCTACTCAAGATTTCACAGGATGCCACTGCCTATATTCAGTATTCAGGACCTTTACAACCCAGTTCCCATCCATCCTGCAACTTGATTATCCAACTTTCCTCTTCATGTGTCTCCTCCTCTACTCACTGAGACTACTCTGTGTTGTCCCAGTGGCTGCGTGCCACCCTACCACTCTGCCGTCTCCTTCACTCTTCTCCATGAGGTCCCCTCTCCAGCCCCAGCCTTGCCTTCTGATCTTCTGTCTCAATTTTGGGGGGGTCTCTTGGTTTTTGTTTTTCGCTTTCCAACTTGCATCACAGTTACGTGTATGTTTGTCTCTTCTCTTTCACAAAGTCAAAGGTTTATCAAATCATGACCCAAATATTTTTTTTGCCTAGTTTATTTTTTAAATATAATGTTTGTCTCCTACTATCTCTAGCCCACTAACTTAAATAGTCCATACATCAAATATAGGTTTTTCGAGTCACTGGATTTATTCAAATGGAAAAAACTCAGATCTTATAGAGCATGTTTATGGAATAAGAAAGTGATTTAGTTTAGAACAATTGAATTTGAATCTCTTTCCTTGCGCAAGTCTTTGAGAGAGATGCCACCATATTCTTTAAAAAAACTGTGCCTTGGTTTTATTGAGAACCAACAATTTTTTTTTAAAAAGTGTGAATGGCAATAGAAGAATCCTTTTAACCTAAAAATATAGGAAGTCAATACCTACTCATGGTAGAGCATAGCTAACATATCACATTGAAATTGCTTCAACAAACATTGAGTCCCTACTCTATGGAAGACACAATATTATGTGCTATACCTCATAAAATCCTTTGAATTACCAGAAAATAGAAGCCCTTCCTCAATTTTTGTGTGCTAATGGCACTGAAAACAAAGAGGATGATTCATGTACAGTAATCCATATTAAAATTTAAAATGCATTAAAATTAAATAAAGGGCATACTTCGAGAGCACATATAATTCACATTTGGGTAATGAGCGAATAGATGCTTCCTTTTCAGAATTTTCCCTTGGTGTGCTATGAGCAATGTTAACTATTGATGCCTTCGGCTTATAAATGGAGTACAATCATAGCAACAGAATTTTAAAATCCATTTGCTTAGACTTTTTCTCTCCAAAAAAAGTCTCTATTGTATCACTCTTTATCTATTTCCTGATAGCTTTTCCCACTTAATTTTACTGCTGCTGATAGTGGTTGTGGGGTGTGTGTGTGTGTGTCTGTGTGTGAGCTAGGAAATGTAGAATGGAGTAATGTAGTAGTTCTTGAGCTGTTACACTCTCATAACACACACACACACACACACACACACACACACACACGCAGGATTTCATTAAGATATGGAACATTCCACAAATTAATGAGACCCAACTCAATTCCATGGAAGTGATGTGTACTAGTAAACACTGGAAAGCTAGGATTTCGTATAAGCTTATCTGTTCACACTGCACAGAGAGCAGCTGTAAGTCTGGGAATTTATATTTTAACAGTCCTCTTGGACCAGACTTTAAAATCGCAGCCCAGATTCAGGTGGCAGGATGCAGGAGACATGGCCTTCAGGGGAAATTCACTCTGCAAATTTCTCAGCAGCGCTGGACTCTGCTCAATAATTATTCTAGTTCTGGGGAAATCCTAGATCTTGACAATTCTCCAGGAAAGGGAGGTGGGTGGAACCACAGTACTCTTCAATCCCCTGAACTGCCTAGTAACTTGGAATCATTGGAGTGCACCCAGCTTGCTTGGGGAAAGAACATCAACCCTAGCTGCAGTTGGTTCTCCCATTCCCAGTAAGACAGCATTTCCCAAATCTTAGCCATGTCAGGCCTGCCCCATTTTCCACTGGCCTGACAGCAGTCTCAAAAATCTGCCTTGGGAAGATGACAGTGCTAGTGCCAGAGGCACCCTAGATAGCATCTTTGTGCAAATACAAGAAAGACACCCCTTTGGGCAGATGCAACCTCACCTCAGGGTGCATGGCCCAGTGAGCACAGTGCAAGCTGCATTTCAGCTCCACCCAGCTACCTTCTCTGGGTGCCCTTATGTAGGGCACAGCCTACATATACAATAGCTCTGATTTACACTGTTCGTTTGCTGTTCTCATTCAAATATGATGGACAAAACAAACACCAGCGGGTGTCTCAAGCTTAATATTTGCAATTTTCAGCAGTACCTTGGTAACATTCCATGAAGTGAGATCTGCTGATAACAAGCCCCCTGATTAAGCCCCTGCCTCCCCCATTTGCCATATCCTATCTGCTTCAGACACATCATTACCGAGGTGATAAGCTGATGTGTCCAGGATAAAGCCTGACTTCAAGATGACTCTTGTGGTGGTTTATCTGTAAGATACATCAGAAAATTTCTCCATTGTATCAAATTATTTTAAGCCTGTTTTGAGTGACTTCATGTTATAATCTTTACATGTTATAATCATCAGGTCATTAAATAACCTTGCAAAAGAACTGGTAATGTACTTCAACATAATTCTAGGAAATTTCTCCTGAGGTCCACGGGGATTACAAGAAATGAAAATGAAAAACTTAAGGTTGACTTAGCACTGTGCTGGTTATATGTTCCTTCCCAGCTTACCCAACATAACCCACTCCTCACTCATTTCTCTGTGGGAGAAGTGTCCTTTGCAAGGGCAGCCTTGAAGACACATGGCCCAGAGCAGATCACCTCCCCAGGAGCAGGGGACGTCCTCATAGGAGAGAAAAGAAGGAAGCCAGAGTATTATGCTGCTGACTGGAAAGGGTTAAATGAGCAGCAGAGATGTGGAAACAGATGTGTGAGAGCCCTGTGCCTAGCACTGTGCCTGGAACAGAATAGGTAATCAATGAATATTTGCTGAGTGATTATTTTGGGGGTCTGAGGTACAGTGACCTTGGGACATATGCCACCATTCAAAGACTCAGTGATTTCAGATGTCAAAAATCACTCCAGGGTTTTAGCTCAGTTTAGTTCCATGCCTTGAGAGACAAAGATGCTGACACAATTTCACACATTCTAAAATGGGTTATAATTTTCTATATTTTAGACACCATGAAAATGCCTACAATGACACGTGCATCACTGCATAAGCATATCCTGACAGGTTTTTTAAAAAAAATAATAGCTATTTAATTTACAAAGAATGTTGCTATTATTAAGGACATGTCCGTTCCAATGGATTAGGGCAGATCATTACATTTTATAAACTGCCAACATGTAGTGACACTTTCCTCTTCAGGATGAGTTTCATCAAATTGAAGTGCTGGTTTCCAGTATACAATTCAATCCATTTCACTGAGTCACAGAGGGTGGAGTAATATGACAAAGTCCTTTGGTCCTTCAGTCAGAGAGTTTTGATAGTCCTGGATGATGATGCATTTATCTTCTTACCACATGAGGTGCTATGTAAAATCATGGTTAATAATTACCACCTTGCAACGGACTTTTATGTATTCTAGAATTGCCCTCATATAAACACGTTGGATCAGAGGAAACAAATAAAACATGAGACTGTCATTAAGCTGAGGAATTTTGGAAGGACAGGAAGAAAGAAAATATCATGGCCGTGCCAGCTCGAACGGTGGCCAAAAGGAGACTCCAATAGCCAGCAACTTTCACCCCCCAGGTACATTACGTACAGCTACAATTACTGCCTGTCATAAAGGATGAAAAACGCTGTCCAGACACAGCACAGCAAAGCTTGCATTGTACACACTAGCGTGCAGGAATATAAATACAGAAAACCAAATCCGACCACCACCG
Source organism: Lepilemur ruficaudatus (assembly GCA_963574885.1). NCBI lineage: Eukaryota > Metazoa > Chordata > Mammalia > Primates > Lepilemuridae > Lepilemur > Lepilemur ruficaudatus. Next base: position 28,182 of record CAUYRT010087623.1, on the reverse strand, counting down.
AAAGAAGATAGGACCCCTTCCTTCTGCGCTGGCGACTGTCTGAACTGGGTGTTCAGGTTTACATGTAAACCCTCCTCCCTCTTCCACACTCTGACTTTTTGTGGCGTTGATGTTTCTCTGGTACTTTTGACAAAAAGTGTCCATAGAGCTGTTGACATGTGCTAAGGACTGTATGCCCTTCCATAGCAGCTGGAATCCAGACAGCACTGGAGCTGTACGACAACTCAGAAACTATAAGGAGGTACAACAGCATAATTAAATTATAAACTCTCTGCAGTGCTTCTTGTACTCAACATGTTCCTTTCTAGTTCAGCACATTCAAAATTAGGAACAAGAGACCTTTGCCGATCACTTTGGTGGTCACACCACTGTGCCCTGTGCAAAGCCAGTCACAGCCCTTACCTCTTCCCTGAAAGTAAAACCATCCAAATGTCGACAGTCATCACTTCTCCACTCTTCTTATAGTTCTAACCCCCAAATATGCATCCTTACATGCAATAGTTTAGTTTTGCTCTTTTATAATAAATATCTTTAAGTTCTCTTCATTTACAGGCTCCTCCCACTTCTCTTTCTCTTTTTGAAATTTGAAGAAATTGAATCACTTGACCTGTAAAGATTCCCATGGACTGCATTTTGGTGATCACATCTGTGATGTAATTTATCATTTTTTTTTTTTTGTCCTTTGAATTTTCTGAGACTAATCCTATTCAGGTTTAGTTTTTTTTTTTTAAATAAGTTCATAGGTGGCAATGTGCTATTTTTTTTTCTTTTGCATTAACAGGCACTTAACATAAAAGAATATTTTAATTTTGGAAAGATTGATTTTTAATAGATTGTTGATTTAATGTTTGGATAAACCAAGTACAGTCGGCCCTCTGTATCCACAGGTTGCACATCTTTGAATTTAACCAACTGCAGATTGAAATATCCAGAAAAGAAAAAAGTAAAATAACAATACAATAAAAAATAATACAAATAAAAAAAATACAGTATAACAACTATTTACATAGTATTTACATCGTTTCATAAGTAATCTAGAGATGATTTAAAGTGTGTGGGAGGACAGGTGTAGGTTATATGCAAATACTACGCCATTTTATATAAAGGACTTGGCCTGTCTGCAGATTTTGTTATCTGCAGGGGGCAGGCAGAGTGTACTGGAGCCAACCCCCTGCAGATTCCAAGGGATATGACCCTATAGCCAACCCTTGAGTATCTGTGTCAGTAAAGGCGAATGGTACCATAATGATTGAAAATGAAGGCAATAAAAGAAACCTGTATATTTCTCCTTGAGAATTGTTTCTGGATTTACATTTTACTGTAGATATGCCTGAATTATGGGGATTTGAAATATTTTAAACAAACTAACAAAGTCCCAATTCTGAAGAGAGTGGAGGGCCAGGCATCCTTCTATTCCGTTAACTGCACAACGCCCTGCACCTCACTCGGTACAAGAAACTGCAAATGTTGCCAGTCACCACTGCAGATCCATGGATAAAGAAAATGTGGTATATGTACACCATGGAATACTATTCAACCATAAAAAGGAATGGAATCCTGTATTTTGCGACAACATAGGTGAACCTGGAGGACATTACATTAAGTGAAACAAGCCAGGCATGGAAAGACAAATATCCCGTGACCTCATTTGTATGTGGACTCTAAAAAGTTGTTTTCATAGATGTAGAGAACAAAATAATGGTAACCAGGGGATGGGGAGGGAAGTGGAGAATGAAGAAAGATTGGTCAATAGGTACAAAACTACAGTTAGGCAGGAGAAATAAGTTCTAGTATTCTGTTGCATAGTAGGATGGCTAGCATTAACAATAATGTATTGCATATTTCACCATAGCTAGAAGAGAGATTTTGCAGTGTTCTCATCAAAAGAATTGATAAATATCTAAAGTGATGGATCTGCTAATTACCCCAATTTTATCGCTACACAATGTATAATACACGTACCACAACATTATATTGTTCCCCAGAAATATGTACAATTACTATGTGTCAGACTTAAATGTTTTTTAATTTGAAAAATAACAACGCACATGGATTAGCCTGAGCAAAACCAGATGAGAACGTGGTCATGAGCAATCACAGATAATTAAAACTTTACTGTCTCCATACAAATATATATATCTAATATAAACATATGTATATGAAAAGAATTACACATGCACAGCACAACAAGAACATTCTTTTTTTCAGAAGCAAAGGTGCCCTCTCAGCTGTTCCTTTTTACCTTGGGCGTGGGAGAGCAGGAGAAATACAATTTCCACTATGACATACTCCTACCTCAGTTATTCTAACTTAAGCTCTTTTGTTGAGCTTTATTTTGAAATGCAATAAAATATTGAAGTGGCAAGTCTGCCATATTTATGTTTCATTTTCATTTTCCTTAATCCTAAAGGAGGCCCCTCCAGAGCTTTAGAACCCAATAGCTTTACAAAGATATTATGTACAAATCCAGACATTTTGTCCATTAACTCAAAGCAGTATTTCTCAAGCTCTTTTGCTCAGAATACTAGTTCTAAGAGATGTTAGTATAGCCACTATGAAAGTAAATTTTTCAAACAAAGTAATCTTGGAAGTATTTCCTTTTGGATAACTTTCCTGGGCTGCCTTGATGAACAGTGTCATATCAAAGGCTCACGAAAGCATTTTTTTTCTTTTTTTGAGACAAAGTCTTGCTTTGTTGCCCAGGCTAGCGTGAGTGCTGTGGTGTCGGCCTAGCTCACAGCAACCTCAAACTCCTGGGCTCAAGTGATCCTCCTGCCTCAGCCTCCCAAGTAGCTGGGACTACAGGTGCGAGCCACCATGACCACCTAATTTTTTGTGTCTATTTTTAGTTGATTGGCTAATTTTTTTTCTATTTTTAGTAAAGACAGGGTCTTGCTCTTGCTCAGGCTGGTCTTGAACTCCTGAGCTCAAGCAATCCTCCCACCTTGGCCTCCCAGAGTGCTAGGATTACAGGCGTGAGCCACCATGCCTGGTCATGAAAATACTATTATAAAGAAATTTCTTTGTTGAACCCATGGTTTTCCAAACTTCTTTAACAGTAAAATCTTTTGGGGGTAATATTTACAAGCATCTTGTAGAGCTAACGTCAACAAAACTTATTTTTGGAATATACAATTATTTAAAGAACAAAAGAGTAGAAAAATTATTATTTGTACATAAAAGAAAAAAATCCAAACAAAAAGCACAGAATTTTAATGATACTTCAATACTTCATATTGAAAAAAATTTTTACAAGGTACTAGAAAAGTGAATCCCTGATCAAGAAATATTATGGTTATAGTATTAAATGAAAGGATTATATAAACATGTCTTCATATGCTTTATTTTTATTGAGTGCCCATTTACTTTGTTCTTAAAAAGATACTATAATAATAGTTTTCCTTTTATTTTAAACATCATTTGGATTTAACATATTGACTACAAATTATATTTAAAAATTAAAAAAACTACAATGCTGAATGTAATTTATGAAGCTGGGAATTATAAACTAGATCAAATTTTCTTCATTAATTTTTATTCTGTGACAGGTTGTAGATGCATAGATGCAAAAATAGTTGAGATTTTTAAAACTCGTTTCTCTTCCAAATTCTCATGATTGAAAATAAGGATGTTTGTTCCACGAGTATATTTTCCTCAGATCTTTGGAGTTTGAAATTTTCACAGGATCTCTACCATAGCAACATGCTTGCTTAATTTGCAATAAACACACTTGAATAAATAGTTTTCAGCCCTTAACAAGAAGAACTGAGGATCTGTGTACCTGCAACATGGTATTGGATACGTGTTTGACTTTTTCCCTGTGATGGACACTTCTGCTTCCCCAGGATAAGACTTTCTAACCTGTGTGCATCATTCCTGGTCTGTCGTACACATAGCAAAGATTCCTGATTCTCTTTCACTCCGCTCTGCTAATCCTGGCCCTTGTCCTGGCAGGGGCTCTTCTTGAGTCCCCTTTCTCCCAATCCCCACTGGTGGCTGCAGCCTCCACTCTGAACACAGCTCACACGAGCCCTCTTTGCAGATCACCCTGGTCAGCTCATTGATCTGCAGGTCAGAGCTCGCTGTTCATTCAACTTCTTGCACCTACAGTGTGGGGAGTAAAAGCTTTCCTTAAATCAGGTCATCTAGAATCCCAAGTGCATCAGTAAATTAATAATGTTAACAAGGGTGAATTTTTAAAAAAATATGGATTTTTCAAAGGTGACAGAAAAAAAAAACTAGAAAGAAAAAAAAATCAGGGGGAAAAACACTTATTCTTGTCTCCCAACTTGTTTAATCTTCCTGAGAATCATTACCATTTATTTTAATTTGTCTTTCCTTAGCAACTACCTCTTATTTGGCATCTGCATACCATGACACATTTTGCCTTAAGATTTTAGTAAAAATACTCAATGGAGGAAGACTCAACTCAATTTCTTCTTTCTTTTTTCACCTTACTACTTCCACAAGGGCTTCCTCCTGGTCATTAGATCCAAATGCTTTCCCCAGTCTGGCAGTCTTCAAAGGGTGGTCTGGGGAACCCCGGGACAGGGGAGCTGAGACTTTTTCACGGAGTCCGTGGAGTCAAAATTATTTTTATAGTACTATTAAGACATTTATTATTAATTGCTTTTTTCACTCATTCTCTAATGAGTGTGTATGTTTGGAAACCTACCACAAGTTTCCATCTATAGAATTCTCTAAGATAGTAAGACAGTTAGTTATGTCCACATTCAATTAATGTAAGTTGCCTGGCAATGTGCTACATAATAGTGTATGCACAAATATTTCATTGTTACCACAACCCCATGAGACAGATACTATGTTAGTTTGGCTAATCAGTGAATTGTGGTTCAGAGAGGTTAATTCACATATCAGTGGGCTGCACAGTTCCACAATCCTCGTGGCCAGAATTAGAACCTAAGTTCATCACCAATGGTTTATCACCAATGGTACAACTTTATAATAACATCTGCCTTAACAATTACATCATTTACCTTTCAAGAAAGGGCCAGTGTCTATATAAAAAAACTTTCTCTTTACTTATTCTTTCCCTCTAAATTGTGTGATAATGAGTTTTGAGTCTTTACAGGTATAGAATTGGATGTGTGCTCTTTTAGACTGTCCGTAGATGCAATAATTGCATACTAATTTATATATAAGCCATCAATTAGAGTACTATCTCTCTTTTTTTGTTAATGAGAAGTATTTTTTTATAGAGTCAGAATTTCCGAGAATGAATGCTCTCAAAATATGAGGTCTGCTCTGTCATGCTGGTTACCTGGCATGATATGCAAGAGTAGGGGATGTCTCTGAATGAGATTTGTTTTGTGTGGTCTTTGATATTTTAAGAAAGAATGGCAGGGCTGTCATCTTTCTATTACACTTGTAAATGCAACCAGAGGACACTGAGCAATGGGGCACCCAAAAAATAAATAAAAGTTTCAAAAGAGCTGTCTAAGCATCTCATTAAGATCAAAGAGTTCAGTGGTATTTTTGCTGGGCTTGTGTTTTACATATCAGAGTGTTTCTCCCTTATTGATCATTCCTCTGGACCTGCCAGTCAGACTATATGGGTTAGATGTTCTCTAAGACCCTCCCCTCCTAATAAGAAAAGAAGGAAAAGAAAAAACTGGCTTAAAGAAGGCTGTTCATGACTCCACGGCACCAACCCACTGATAAAATCCATTTACTGCTCAGTTGCCTGGCTGTCATGGACTTCACAGTTGTGTATATTAGTTTGCTAATTAGCCTTTTAATTAGTTTTGCGTCAGTAATTGTTCCCTTACGATGGTAGTGATGGTGGCACCTGTTCTTTGACCATTGCCTCTGTTGACAACAAAATCTGCTCGGTAGATACTTTTTAGCCAGGTAATAATAGCAGCCGCCTAATTTTGTGTCATGGTTCCCTTTAGTAATTGACACGTTGAAAGGGCTTTCTACCATATTAGAATGGCTAACTTAAAAATTGCTTTTTCTAAAACTCTGCAATACTGAGTTCAACTGACTCTAACTCCATTCAAATAAGTCACTGTATGGCCTTTATAAGAAAGTTCACTGGGGCCCATTGTTTGGGATATTATTGACTTAACATTCATTAAGAGACTCATAAAAACTTACTTCCTGCACGGTCAGGGCATAGTGTTTAAGCTGTAAATATGGCAATATGGGTGTAAATATTGGCTTTAAACTCTTCTTTGAGTCATTTATTTCCTTTATCTTAGTGACTCTAAATCGCCATTCTCCTCTGTTTAGCCTGGCCCTTTCCCAGTCTCCGAATGTGCTTTCTGAATTCCCAGTGGCAGTTTTGTTGGGATTCTTCCTGAAAGAGTCAGGGGGCACCGAACTAGGGTAATTTTTGTTCTCACTCTGTTCCAGACACTCCGTAGCGGCTGAACACGAAGACGGCACTCCGCTGTGACGACCTTTGATTCTTGGCAGAGAATAGCAACCTCACTGAGGGAATTCACTCCGGTTGATGGGGCTCTGTTGTTTGTTGAGATCTCTGTGGAAACAAACATTCAGAGGGTCTTTGTAGGAAAGTCCAGAAATAATTGAGTAAGTCAGGAGATCCCTACCCCTGAAAAAATGTCAGGTTACACTTAAACACTCCCTAATTGATGCCCCTGTATAAATTACTGCTGCTTCTCAGCACTTTCCCTTTTCCCTTTTACCGAGAAAAACACAAAAGGAAAGTCAACCAAATCAAGACATAAATTCATTTTTACAGCTGAGTAAGCTTTGTCTTCAGTTGTTTTAAAAATGAAATAAATGGAAAAATATTTGTTGGAGAATAATAAACACACCCAGGTACTTGCTGCTATTCTAAGGCCGGGCTAAAACTGAAGTGGCTCGGTAAGACCACCTGTGTTTCTTGGTTTGAGCCCAGCAGAGCTTCAGAATTTGTATAGTTGGTTTCGGTCCAGCGACCTGGCTGCATTCTTGGATCTCTTACTCAACATGAGGCATCAAGATCACTGGAAACTTTAACAAAAACATCAACAACTGGAAGAGCCAGTTAGCCTATGGTGTGACCCCACGCCGCACACCCTTACATCAATCTCTTCCTAATCTTCTGGGAAATTAGTTCAGCCTCCAAGGCAGGAGAAGGGGCAACCTGAGGGTACAGCTGCTCAGTCCCCCGTAGGAGAAGAAAAATCTACATTCACCCCAAAGCACACATTTGGATAGATGCTTGCTCTTTAATCTGCTTTCCACTTGGCAGAATGGACTCCTCCATGATAACTCTAAAAGCATCAAAGAAAAAGCCGTGCACTGTAGCGTTCCACTGTGGAATCCAATAAAAGAAACATAACTCGAAATCATTTCAGAAGCAATTAATAAATTGCTACTCAGAAGCAGCTCCTCGAGGAAGCTTGTTCTTCAGCCCAATAATCTAAAACACATCAGCAAAACGGTAGCGGAGGAGGAAGAAAAAGATAACAAATTTCATTTTCCATTTGTCACTTTGGTATACTTCAAAATAGTTTGGATACTTCCTGAAGTAGCTGTTTGGGGTGGTTTGCAGTCAAGTTTCCAAAGGTCTACTAAGTTTAAGTGCCTTTATGTAAAGATGATGAAATGACCATGCCAACTTTAACAGGAGGGAAAGCAAGTTATAAGTGTCGTCAGGGTCACTACTGAGCCGGGCTGGGCACCTCAGTATTCACACCCAGTCTTCTCGTACACATCTGTGGGACCTTGGCCAGGTAAACTTAACCCCTCGGAGTTCTCAGATGAAACAAGAAGATCGGAGAGGATTCTGGTTTCCCACAGTGCACTTCATGAACACATTGAGTTTATACGTACTATGTGAAGAAAGAGTTTTACTTTTGTTTGTTTCAGAAATGCTGTATGAAACGTAATTAAATGGAGTTTTGTGACTAGATTACTTATATCTTTTAATATACTAATCACCATTATAAATTGGGGAGGGGGCTTATAATACGAAGCAGTATCGTACATTTGCTCGACCACAGGGGACTCTTATTCATAGATCACCATGGGAATAGTGTGGTCTAAGGTTGCTTCCAGCCCTGAAATTCCATTTTTCAATCTGAAGCAGCTAATTGCAAATTGGCATATATACAAAGGTCATTGTCACAGCAAATATTAATCATCATTGAATGATGCACTTCACAGGTGGATGTGTGGGAACATGGAACAGAGCAGGCATAAATAAAAATCCTACCTCAGTGGGAAGGTTTTCCTAATCTCCACTTATTCTCCTAACCCTTGGGGGCGCTGATCTATGCATACATGGCCTTGGTTGGAAAGTTAAGGCCCCAGACTCATGACAGTGTGAACCAGCATTACTCATTCCTGGTATTACTCACTGCTCCCTTTTGTTCTTGCCTTCTCTATGGGGAAATATAAAGTCCAAATAATCAACAAAGTCTATTTTTCTACTCAGCATTCATTTGCCACTAAATCATTTCTTTTCCATAAAATTCTTTTTTTAAAGTATTTTAATGCAAAAGCCCCAGTCAGAGCCCAATACTTTAACTAGAATGGTTCCCTCGATCTAATGGTCATGGATGACTGACTCATGTTCAATGTTGAATTTTATAAGTTTCTTTCTCTTTAGTGTAATGATAACTTAGGCATTATGGGATAGAAAAGCAAAAACGGTGGTGAATGTGAAATAATTGAATCGTCTTTCTGTTGATAATTCTGTTAGTGTGTTTTCTTATCTCAATTGTCTTCTTCTTCCAAAGTGTAAAAGGTGTAAAAATGATCTGTGTGGGAACTGTACATCTCAGTAAATTCACTGAAAATCATTTAATTGTACACTTAAAATGGAGTAAAGGCATGATATGTAAAATATACTTCAATAAAGACAAATAAATAAATAAATAAATAAATAGGTAATCTGTGATTCCTTTATGCATATGGTAAAGGATATAGTTATTTAAAATTTTAAATAGATTAATATTCTAATTATACATAAAAATAAATGATAAGCATTTTTCCTTGTCAGCAATCATTTATATACTTCACTTTAATGATTAAATTCATGCGTGGTCATGCTGTAACTTATTTAACTCATGGTGGCCATGAAAATGCTCCTCTCAGATCTCCTACTGCATGGCATGTGTGTAATTAACTGATGACTTTAGCCGCTACACCTGGAATCCGCCACTGGATTTGATTTTTTTTCTTTGCCATAATTCAGCAGGAAGACCACTGGATTTGAGCAAGGGCCATACTTTCCATTGACATTCTTGAACTTCTTTGATAGGTGACTTTGGCTTGAGGTCTCTCTACCAGCCTTGCCAAAACTTTGTAAAAACTGCACTGTTGTCTGAGGCTCTTCTACTGAAACTTCCTTCCTTCCCTCTCTCTTTTACCATGGTGAGACCTGCTTTGTGGTCTGCTGGATCTCTCTCTCCATTTTCCCTCCCTGGTATTTACCCTAATAAATCTCTTGCACCACTAATCTTATCTTAGTCTTTGTTTTTTGGAAGACCCAGGCTAACATGAACCAATTCCCCGTTGTTGAATGCTTAAGCAATTTCAGGGTTTTTGTTTATTTTTAATAAATTGCATTGCAATAAATTTCTTATAAGGTCTAATATATGTCATTATTAATTAATTCCTTAGTATAGAATCTTAAAAGTGTAATTGCTGGCTGCATGGAAAGTATATTTTTAGGGCTTTTGATATGTATTGGAAACTGCCCTTCAAAAGTTATTCCAATCTACATAACCAGAGCAAATTACTTTTTTCTTTTGAGTTGCTTATACATTTTCTTAGTGACTTTTAAGAGAGTTTTACACAGTAAGGGCAGTAACCTTAGTGAAATAATTTTAAATGTTAGCAATTATTGACACAAATAATCAATCCCAGTCAAATAGCCTTATTAAGTAAATTCCACCTACTGCCGTAAAAGTTAAACCTCCCCCACATTCACAGATACATAAACAAATTCACAGTATCTAGAAAATATTGTACATGGTATTATTAACTTGCACAAAGCAAAATAGAAAAATTTGTCTCGTGGAAGAATTCCTAAGGAGCCAATCATATTAAGAAGCAGCTCAACCTCGTATTGCTGGTAAATCATCTTGGTGAGCAGCAAACAGAATCTGGCTAGAGATAGCAGAGGAATTTTGTGTGGGCATGTGCATTAGTTTACTTTCCAAAATAATCCCATCTGGATGCATGAGAAATGTTCTATCTGTTTCAGCTCATTAGGAGACGAGATTCAAGCAAACATGCTCATTGATTTAACACGCTGGATCCTCGAGAAATGAGTCATCCATTTCAATTTGCTCCACCGAGTTTGGAGACGGAAGCTGACCCGCAAGCATTTTCTGAGTTGCCCGTGAATTTATCGCTTAAAGAGCCATAATATTTTATTGGCTTTCTCTAAATCAGAAACCCAAAACAATTAGAAACTTGGGGAGTGGGAAGAAATGAATGGTTTAAAGCTCAGCTCTAATTTATTTTAATTGATTCTTCAACCTTTGGGGTCAAAGAGACAACTTCACTAAATTTAAGGAAAATGGTCCTGTAAAAAGATATATTAGAGAAATCTTACTTTTCTATACCCTGAGTCTCAACTCAAAAATGGGCTTTAAAAGTGTACTTTCAGCAAATAGTTTAAAATTTGCAGCATTTTCCCATGTAAACAATGTTTTATTTCCTGTTCATTTCTACAGACAACTGCTAACCAACTACTGCATTCCCAAGTTAATAACAAAAATCCTACTAAGCCCATAATGGATTGCACAGGTGTTGTGAGGGTTTACGAAGAAGTCAGGACTCCCCACCCTTAGGGTCTCTTTGGCTAGTGGAAAACAGAAATGATAATGCCTGCAAACCATTTAGGTCCATTTAAAAGCTCCAAAGTATCAGCTTACTTTTAAGGGGCACTAATAGAGGGAGCTTAACATTTGCATTACAGACTTGAGCAAAACAAAGGAAATGAAACCACGAGCCTATTAGAAGGACCAATGAAAGATGCAGACTTTCAGAATGTTACATATTAATTTTCTCAGAAAATCATGCTATTTTAACTTTCAGTGTATCTCTTGAAGCGACGATCTATAAAGATTAGTATGTTAATACCTTTACAATAAATTCCTCCATTTTGACTCTGATTTCTAGACTGCTAGCACAATACAGGGATGTGTGGAAACGTGCGTTAGTGTGTGTGTGGTCACTTTAACAGTGTGGTGTATTGATGCTGTTGGGATCTTTTCCAGTAATGGAAAAATGACACTAACAACTGTATAAAATAAACCTGTGAGCAAAACCACTTGAAATAGCACAAAGAATGCACAAGCATATGTTTGTATATAATCAACCAAACCATTATCTTGAGACTTTTCGGGACCAAGTGATTTAAAATAATGCTTTCTCCATTTAAATTATGATGGCAGACATGTATCTGCTTTCATCAAAGCCCAGTGAGGTTGGTAAACCGAGGACCAAGGGCCCCAGCTGCCCGTTTGCCCCTCAAGTTTGGATTGGATGAGTTATTGGTCACGTTCTGTCCCAAACTGTCACATTGATAGTTTAATTAATTGTGCAAACTCAAAACTCATCCCACTTATGCCAAAAATGAGTACATTTCAGGGGAAAGAAAAGTCAGTGCTCGAGTGGCAGACTAATGTTCAAGTCCTAATCCTTGGAACCTGTATTCACACGTCCTATTACATGGCTAGTTACAAGTGGAGTTAAGGTTGCTAATCAGTATTTTAAATACTGTATCCAGAGATTACCCTGGATTGTCTGGATGGGCCCAGTGTAATGACAAGATTCCTTAAATGGGGAAAAGGGAAGCAAAGGAGTCCGATCCACAGAGAGGAGGGCATCATGAGAAAGACTGGACAAGCAATTGCTGGCTTTGAAGATGGGAGGGGGCCCATGAGCCAAAGAACACAAGGGGCTTCTAGAGGAGCAGTCCCCAACATTTTTAGCACCAGGGACTGGTTTCATGGAAGACAATTTTTCCACAGATGGTGGGGGTGGGCGGTGGAGCTCAGGTGGGGAAGCGAGCAATGGGGAGCAGCTGTAAATATCAGATGAAACGTCACTCCCTTGCCCACCACTCACCTCCTGCTGTGTGGCCCTGTTCCTAACAGGCCCCGGCATTGGGGACCACAGTTCTAGAAGCTGGGAAATGCCCAAAAACTGGATTCTCCCCTAGGGCCACCAGAGAGTAATGCAATTATGCCTACACCTTGATTTTAAGCAATGAAAGCCATTTCAAACTTCTGGCCTCCAGAACTGTGAGATAAATTTGTGTTGTTTTAAACCATGAAGTTTATGGTAATTTGTTATAGCAGCAGTAAGAAAATAATATACTGTGTAATTAGTTCAGACATCTGGGATTTTTTTTTTTTTTTTTTTTTTTGTATTTCAGAATATTATGGGGATACATTTTGGTTACATGAATTGTTTTTGGACAGTTTGAGTCAAAGTTGTAAATGTGCCCATCCGCCAGATAGTATGTATTGTACCCATTAGGTGTGAATTTGCCCATTCCCTCCTCCTCCCCAACCTGCTTGATTTCCGTTGAGTTTTACTTCCGTAGGTGTACATGAGTGTTGATCAATTTGTTCCAATTTAATAGTGAGTACATGTGGTGTTTGTTTTTCCATTCCTGCGATACTTCAGTTAGAAGAATGGTCTCCAAGTCCATCCAGGATGTTACAAAAGGTATTAGTTCATCATTTTTTTTTATGGCTTAGTAGTACTCCATGGTCTACATATACCACATTTGATTAATCCACTCATGTATTGATGGGCACTTGGATTGTTTCCACATCTTTGCAATTGTGAATTGTGCTGCAGTAAACATTTCAAGTGCAAGTGCTTTTTTGATAAAATGACTTTTTCTCCTTTGAGTAAATACTCAACAGTAGGATCACTGGATCAAATGGTAGGTCTACTTTTAGTTTTTTGAGGTATCTCCATACTACTTTCCATAGAGGTTATACTAGTTTGCCGTCCCACCAGCAGTGTGTAAGTGTTCCTATCTCTCTATATCCATGCCAGCATTTGTTGTTTTGAGATTTTTTGACAAAAGCCATGCTAGGTGATATCTCATTGTGGTTTTGATTTGCATTTCCTTGATGATTAGAGACACTGAGCATTTTTTCATGTTTATTGGCCATTATTCCGTCTGCATTTGAAAAGCTTCTGTTCATGTCCTTTGCCCACTTTTTTATGAATTTGTTTAATTTCTTCTTTCTGATTTGCTTGAGTTCTTTGTAAATTCTGGTTATTAGCTCTTTATCAGATGTATAGCATGCAAATATTTTCTCCCATTATGTACGTTGTCTATTCACTCTGATTATTTCCTTGGCTATGCAGAAGCTTTTTATTTATTTATATATATTTTTTATTTTGTCATATTATGTGGATACACTTTAGGGTACTACACTTTGGGTAGTATACACATTTTAACAATGTTGATTCTGCCCATCCATGAGCATGATATGTTTTTCCATCTGTTTACATCCTCTGCAATTTCCTTCCTCAGCATTTCATAGTTCTCCCTGGAGAGGTCTTTCACCTCCTTGGTTGAATATATTCCTAGTATTTTATATTCTTTGTTGCTACTATGAAAGGTATTGAGTCTTTGATTTGAGTCTCAGCTTGACTGTCGTTGCTGTATAGGAATGCTGCTGATTTGTGTACATTGATTTTTGTAGCCTGAAGACTAGGCTGAATTTATTTATCAATTCCAATAGTCTCCTCGCAGAATCTTTGGAGTTTTCTAGATATAAGATCATATTGTCAGCAAAGAGAGATAGTTTGAGTTTTTTTTTTTTTTTTTTGAGACAGAGTCGCACTCTGTTGCTTGGGTTAGAGTGCTGTGGGGTCTCTGTTGCCTGGGTTAGAGTGTTGTGGGGTCAGCCTTGCTCACAACAACCTTAAACTCTTAGGTTCAAGCAATCCTCCTGCCTCAGCCTCCCAAGTAGCTGGGACTACAGGCATGTACCACCATGCCCAGCTAATTTTTTCTATATATATTTTTAGTTGTCCAGCTAATTTCTAATTATTATTTATTTTTTTATTTTTTTAGTAGAGACGGGGTCTTGCTCTTGCTCAGGCTGGTCTCCTGAGTTCAAACAATTCACCCACCACAGCATCCCAGAGTGCTAGGATTACAGGCGTGAGCCACCGCCCCCAGCCAGTTTGACCTCTTCTATCCCCATTAGGATAACCTTGATTCCCTGCTCTTGCCTGATTGTTCTGGCTAGGACTTCCACCACTACGTTGAGTAGAAGTAGTGACAGTAGGCAACCTTGTCTGGTTCCAGTTTGAAGCAGGAATGCTCTCAATTTTCCCCATTCAGTATGATGTGATATTGGCTGTGAGTTTGTCATATAAATGCCATATATGGCTTTTATAATTTGGAGGTATATTCCATTTATACCTACTTTTTTAAGAGTTATTATTATAAAAGGGTGCTGAATTTTGTCAAATGCTTTTTCTGCATCTATTGAGAGGATCATATGGTCTTTGTTTTTGCTTCTATTTATGTGGTAAGTCACATTTATAGATTTGTGTATGCTGAACCATCCTTGCATCTCTGGGATGAAGCCCACTTGGTTGTGGTAGATTATTTTTTTGATGTGCAGCTGAATTTGGTTTACTAGGATTTTTTTGAGAATTTTTGCATCCATATTCATAAGGGATATTGGTCTGTAGTTTTCTTTTTTGTGTGTCCTTTCCTGGCTTTGATATCAAGGTGATATTGGCTTTGTAGAATAAGTTGGGGAGGATTCCTTCCCTCTCAGTGTTATGTAATAATTTATGCAGAATAGGTACCAGTTCTTCTTTATAGGTCTAGTAAAATTCAGCTGTGAAATAATCTGGTTCAGAACTTTTTTTATTGGAAGATTTTTTTATGGCTGCTACAATTTCATTACTTTATATTGACTGTTCAGAAGTTATATTTCTTCCTGATTGAGCCTAGGGAGGTTGTGTGTTTCTAAGAACTTGTCCATTTCCTCAATATTTTTCAAGTTTATGAGCATAGAGATTTTTATAGTATTCAGAGATGATATATTTCTGTTGTATCAATTGTAATATCTCCTTTTTCATTTCTGATTGAGCTTATTAGGTCCTTTCTTTTCTGTTTCTGGTTAATCTAGTGAGAGGGCTATCGATTTTATCTTTTCAAATAGCCAACTTTTTGTTTCATTAATCTTCTGTATAATTCTTTTGTTATTGATTTTATATAGTTCTGCTCTGTCCTTAATTATTTCTTTTCTTCTGATGGGTTTGGGATTGCTTTGCTCTTCATTTTAATTCCTTGAGATGATTCATTAGATTGTTGATTTGTGATCTTACCGTCCTTTGGATGTAGGCATTTAAGGCTATGGATTTTCCTCTTAGGATTGCTTTTGAAGAATGTCACAGATTTTGACAACTTGTGTCCCCCTTGTCATTTAGTTTGAAGAATCTTTTGATTTCCATCTTAATTTCTTCCTTGACCCAATAACCATTCAACAGTAGGTTGTTTAATTTCCATGACTTTGTGCAGAGTTGAGTGTTTCTGTGGGGCTTGATTTCTAATTTTATTCTATTGTTGTCTGAGAAGATACATTGTATAGTATCTATTTTTTTTCTAAATTTGTTGAGACATGTTTTGTGGCCTAGGATGTGATCAATCTTAGAGAATGTTCTGTGAGCTGATGAGAAGAACATGTATCGAGTAGTTTTTGAGTAGAATGTTCTGCAAACGTATGTTAATCCCATTTGTTCTAAAGTCCCATTTAAGTCCATTTGTTTGTTTGTTTATTTTCTGTTTGGAGGATTTATCCCATTCTGTCAGTGAGGTGTTAACATCCCCAGGTATTACAATGCTGCTGTTTATCAGTTTGTTTAGATTAAATAGGGTTTGTTTTATGGATCTGGACACATCTGTGAGAGGTGCATAAATATTTAGGATTACTGTGTCTTCTTATTGAATTGTTCCTTCACCATACTATGACCGTCTTTGTCTTTCTTTACTTTTGTTGATTTGACGTCTATGTTATCTGATAAGAGAATGGCTACACCAGCTTTATTTTGGTTTTCATTTGCATGGAGTATTATTTTCCATCTCTTCACCTTGAGTCTGAATGAGTCCTTGTGGGTTAGATGTTTTTCCTGGAGAGAGCAGACACTTGGCTTGTATTTTTTTATCCATTCAGCTAGCCTATGTTTTTTGAGTGGGAAATTCAAGCCATTCACATTTATTGAAAGAATTGATAAGTCAGGTGGATTTCTGTTCATCCTGTTTCATAGAACTTTATTGCTTTGTTTTTCCTCTTGAGCAATTGTGGTATCTAGGCTCTGAACTTTAGCTTTTGGATAGTTTTACAGTGGTGGGTGTCTATTGTGCTGGTCTGTGTATAACACAGTTCTGAGTACTCCCTGCAGGGCAGGTCTTGACAAATTCCCTCAGCATTCGCTTGTCTGAGACAGTCTTTATTTCTCCCTCATATAAGACACTTAGCATTCCAGGATACAAAATTCTAGGCTAGCCATTATTCTGTTTGAGAAGACTGAAATTGGCTTGTAAGATCTCAGTCGAGAAGTCTGCAGTTAGTCTGATGGGTTTTGCTTTGTAAGTTACCTGATGCTTTTGTCTTATGGCTCATACGAGCACCTCTTTTGTGTTTCCTTTGGCCAGTCTGATGACTATGTGTCATGGTTATTTCTTCTCTATGATGAATGTCACAGGAGTCTTTTGAGTTTCTTGTTTCTGGATTTCTAGATTGCTAGCAAGGCCAGGGAAATTCTCCTCAAGTATTCTCTCAGCTGGGTTTTCCAACAGTTGTATTTTCTTCTTCACTCTCAGGGATGCCTATGGTTCTTATGTTACTCTTTACATAGTCCCATATTTCTTGTGGGCTTTGTTCATTCCTTTTATTTCTCTGTTCTTTCTTTTTGACTGACTTGTTTAACTAAAACGCGTTGCCTTCAAGCTTTCAGATTCTTTCTTCTGCCTGATATAGCTATTATTAAGGCTTTCCACTGTGTTTTATATTTCCTTGAATGAATTTTTTATTTCTAGAAGTTGTGTTTGATTCTTTTTGTAATAATTTGATTTCTTTACTGAACTTTTCATTCATTTCCTGCGTTGTTTCTGTGGTTCCTTTGTGTTGGGTTTCTATGTTTCTTTTGTATTTCATTGAGCTTTTTTACAATCCATATTTGAAATTCTTCATCTGTCATTTCATTCTTTTCATTTTGGTTGGTATCTAGGGTAAGGAGTTATTGTTTTCTCTTAGGGGTGTCCTTTCACTATGATTTTTCATGTTTCTGGAGTTCTTTCACTGATTCCTTCTCATCTGGCCTCTTGATCGAGACCTGGGGGTGCTAGGCCTGACTTATGGGCCTGTCTCTGGATCCCCAAAGATAGATCCCTGACAGTGCCAGGGAGGGGAGTGCTGGTCCTGAGTTGCTTAATGGGGTGTTCTATCAAGTTCGATAAACTTCTCGGGTTACCTCTGACCTGCTGTCTTCACCTCTTCCCAACAGTGTGTAGCAATTTAGGCCCCCAGCTTAATCTCTAAGATGGTGGGTGGTACTTGTGAGTATGAATAAGATGCTTCCTGTTTGAGTTGGAAGGCTTAGCTATGGGGTTGTTCTCCCTGTCATTGATTGAAGTTTTCGTGGAAAAGTCAGCTGCCAAAATGTTCTTTTGCACCTGTAGTAAACTGTGGTCCCCCTCGTGGGGCACATGAATGCCCCAAGCTTTAGGAGGGTCCCTCCAGCTCCCAGGTTGCTTGATCTCTACTCTCCCTGAGGTGGGGGGAAGATCAAGACAAATTATGGATGGATTGCAAGAGCCTGTGAGGCTTTGCAAACCCTCAGCCAGGCTCAGAGTTTGCTTATCCAGCTGCTAGAGGAAGCCGCTACTGTGAAGTTCAGGGCAAACTCACCAAGCCGGGAAGGCTATTCCTGAGGGAGACCTAATCGCTTTTGTGCTGAGGCCCTGGGCCAGGTTCTTTCTCCCCTTGTCCACCAGAACAGTTTCTTTGCAAGGTGGGGTAAGCACCCTCCTATTCACTCTCTGGAACTCCACAACACTCTCCCATCAGATCAGTGCAGTCAGTTCCCTTACTGACCAAGACCGGCTCTCAAACTACCCCTCAGTTTGTGTGCCTGACCTGCAGCGTGCGTCTCTGCAGAATGCTGGCAGGTAGGGGGATCCCCAATTGTGCTCCCCTTTTCTACCACAAGAGTCCAAGGGGAGAGAGGTAGGCCTCACTATCCACACGGGCCTCAGCCAGGGGCATGCTTCTGCCAGGGAGAAGCAGCCACTCACAAGTTTCTTGGTTCAAGCTGCACTCTCTATTGTAAAATGGACATCTGGGAATTTTATAGGTGATGATATATGTGTGTGTATATTATATGTGTATAGATAAGATACATATACACATGTGCATATATTTCGTGTGTATGCATGCAATGGCAGTGTTACTAAGTCTGAGTTTTTCCTTATGATGGCAGGCTAAATTTTTCATCATGGTGGCAGGCTAACCTCTCTAATTTCAGATAAAGTTCTCACACATAGTTTCTTGTAAGTGAATATGACCCAGAAATAGTAATGTAAAATTGCTTGGAAAATCTCAAATCTTAAAAAGTAACTCACTTCTTGCCAGGTGCAGTGGTGCACACCTGTAGTCCTAGCTACTGGGAGGCTGAGGCAGAAAGATTGCTTGAGGCCAGAAATTCAAGGCTGCAGTGTACCATGATTGCACCTGTGAACAGCACTGAACTCCAGCCTGGACAACATAGCCAATGCCTGTCTCTAAAAAATAACTTTAAAGAAGTAACTCACTTCTGTTATCTTTGAGAAGAGCTCTACATCTAAAGAAAAAATAAACATGGGGAAAATAAAGGCTGTTGGTTGCCAGCTCCTTCAAAACTGCCATAACTCTGGAGTTCATCTTGATTCTGCCACTTAGCAGCTTTATGAACTTGGATGGTTTATTCAAACTCTCTTGGCCTTATTTTTCTCATCTATAAAATACTAACAGCCATAGTACCTACCTTATAGGATGATTATGAGGATTAAGTGAGCTAATAATTATTCACTGCATAACACAATGCTTAGCACTCATGAGTACAAACTCAATAAATAGTATTTATTACTATTTTTACTTTGGTCTATTCAACTCTCCATATTCCTCTTTGAAATAATATCTTTCATGTTTTCGATAAATAAATAGACTCAACATATAGATAAAAGGCAATGTCTTTATCACATACATTTTATTTCCTTGCAGATCTAACATTGTCCCTTACAAATATTGTTGCTCAACAAATAGCTCTCAACTTGTTCCATCTAAAACACATAACATTCTTCATAAAAATGTGATTTACGACATTACTACTGGGCAGAAATATATCCAGGTTTCCCAAAATCATAAAAGAAAAAGAAAAATGAGTTAAAATCTCTACCCCAAGTCCTAACAAATTCAACAAATTTATAAAAGGAAATTGAGCCATTTTTCTAATTCTTACTTGAGAATTTCCTAATCATACTATAGAGGTAATTTTTGTTTTTATTTTCCATGTTTTCTACCACAATATTAATGCCTTAAACTCTGCTAGAATACATTCTATGATGTGGGAATCTTACTGACGTAATAAACCTACCCCTTTGTGCCCACAGATTTTGAACTCTTTGAGAAATAAACCAAAAAATCAACTATGGATGAAAATATTGGCTTTCCTCTCTCCAAAGGTTGAAGAACATGGTTTGGGTCTGCAATCAAAAGGAAGCTTCCTCAACGTTCTCCCAATCTAGACCTTGGGACTTGCTTAAGGAGAGAATCTGTAAATCAGACACTCAAGTCAGTAGGCCAGCAAATCCTGACGGGCCTCTCATATGTCAATTCTCAAGAAGAGGACAAAGAGAGATAGTCTCTAGATCCAAGACCCTGCCCCAAGAAGCCTTACCAAGTGGAAACATGATTCAGGGGAGAATGCACCTGCCTTCTGGAGAGACTCATCCAGAAAACAAGTGTTTCAGAAGGAGTTGAGCTGTACAGGTAATCTTTTTTTTTTTTTAAAAAAAATACTTTATTGAGATATTATTAACATACAAAAAGCCGTACATGTTTAATAATATATACAACTTGAAGAGCTTGGAGGTGTGTTGCATATGCAATCTTAGAGGCAAGTCATCCCTTGCTCAGGAAGGAGTAATGAGTGACCATGGAAGGAAAAGCAAAAATGTCTCTCCAAAGGCTCTGAGTGTTCAATGGTTCCAACTTTCTGGGGAAAGTTAGAAATAACAGGAGATGGCTTCAACAAAATATTGCTGTCCTCACTGCTTCTCCTTAACTGTATCTCATCTACCATCTGTCCTTTCTTAGATTTCTAACCCAACAAATTCCCTGAGCATGTTCTCTCTGGATCCATGACATATTTGATTTCTCACCTAAAATAACTGTCTCCTACGAGCTCCTCAATAAGATTAATGCTCAGCATGTTCTCCCCTGATCATCTCTGTCTCCCCTCAAATGTAACTGCTTGGTATAACCATACAGTGCTGATGGTGTTTGGGGTGGTTGCCCCAAACACAACTTTAAAGGAGTGGCTCTGATAGTCTCTCTGGAGTCCCTCAGGGAGTCATTTTAGATTATTATCTGAGAACTTACCTCCCTTCCACCACTGGGTTTCCTTGGACCCCAGGCCCTCTTTCTGATCTAGTGACAGATAATTAAGACTTCCTTAAAAGCAGCATATCTCCTTTAGCCTTACAGATGTAGTAGACAGCAACATTTCTCCTAAAGAAATCCCTTTCTTACTTCAGCCTAATCAGGGTGTCATTTGATTTTGGTCTCTTTCTGCTCCTATTTAGATGTCAAGGCCAAAGCATATTTTAAAAATCAGTCTTGTTCCTTCTTGAGATTCTGAGCAATACTGATTCCTCTGGACTGAGTATCGCAGGTAGGAACCTACTGGACGACACGCTCCATGTAAAGAACAGGAGGATACAGTGTCCAGGAAGGAGGGGACCCAACCCAGAGTAGCAAAAAAGAATTACTAGGATAATAGTGAAGAGAGAGCCCAAGGATGGTGGGACACCAGGAGTGAGGGGGTTAGTCCATACTAGAGAGGTCAACCACCTCCAGGAGAGACAACTTCAAAAAGAGAAACTGACAGAATAACTGATGTGCTGAAGGCACAAGTTTGGAGTTGAATTCATGAAAATTATTAACTCCACAAAAAAAGTAGTGCAGAAAACAAACAGTAATGACATTATACTATAGAATTCAGCTGCCAATCATGTTTTCATAATCATAACAATGAAATCCCGAAGATTGAATTTATCAGCATTGCACTGTATTGGGAGAATGGGGCATGGGAAGGTTACATGGTGAAAGATGGGGTGTAAAAAGAGACCTAAATCCTCATTTGCCAAAGTGGGAAGTCAATAAATAAAGTTAAGTAAATAAGTGATGTCTACAACTTCAAAATCAAGAGGTAGCAAAATAAGTATGTTCTTAAGTAATTTGAGGTAAGAACCAAAGGAAACAGTTATAAATGAGTTGGAAAGTGGTTTTCACTGGAGAAAAAGGAGTAGAGAGGCATTGGGCTGCTGTGTATTTCAACAAGCCTCATAAAACTATAGCATACTTTAAATGACATGCATGTGTATAATTGTGTTCCATAAACAATCTAGTAAGATTGAAATTTTACAGGTAAAAGAAAATTCCAACAAACAGCATGTTTTAATAAGCATCCACACCTCCTACCACTGCTGACCCCAAAGTCTTAATCTCTCCAAGGGTTCTTGTTATTTTTACGCAGACTAGCCCTTGTGCATGTGTCTCAAGCTTTTCCAATGAGTTCACCACCATAGGATAAAGAGCTGTAAAGGTTTGCATTTTGCAAAGAAGATCATGAAACAAGCCTTATTCTCCCACTTCCTCTGAGACTGACACCCATTGAGAATTAATTCCAAAGTCAGATAGGAATCCAAATATATTCTACGTTAGTAGTAAGCCTGGACTGCAAAACACCATTTGGCTTTTTAGTTGAAAAGAGGCTTCCTTCAAGTTTCCCTCCAGTCTAGACCTAGAATCCCCTGTGGGGAGAATCTGTGAAGAAGCATGTCCAAGTCTGCAGCCGGGAGTGCACCCACACAAGGCCCCAAACTCTCTTTAGGCAGCAGGTGCTGGGCCCTGACTGAGATGTACCTTGCACAAGAGGGACAAGAGCAGGTGTGTGCATGCGCATGTGCGCATCCTCCAGGTAGACCGGATTGAGAAAGAGGGAGCCCCGGAGTACCTGAGATACACATGCTGTCTCCTTCCCCTGCATCAGCAAATTGCTCCTGTTACTTTAAGGAGAAATGAAAGTTGATGTGGAAAAAGAAAGGCAGAAGCTTTCTCCCCAATAGTTCCAAGAAAGTAGATGTTCTTGCTTTCAAGGTTAGAATAAAAGGTACAGAAGAAAAGAGTCTCTTCTATATCGAGACGCAGAAGAGAACAAATATTAATAGCTGCTGTTAGCCAGTCAAATACACGCACTGAGTAAATGCCCTACACCAGGCATTGGAAGTCCAGCTAATTTCAGTTCCTGTGCCATGCACTGTACTTTGCAAACTTCGACTTTTCAGTAAAACTATGGACTCACTAATTCCTAGCTTTCGGATGACCTGAACCTCATTCCATTCCCTCTCTCTCTCTTCCCATCCACCCCCCTCCTCCTCCTCCGCTTCCTCCTCTTCCTTTTCTTTGTTGTGGAGGGGGGTGCTCTCCTTTTCTTCCACTTTCAAATCTGGGTGCAATTCCTCTTGGATATACTTCCAAAGCTAAGGCAACAGCCAAATACTAAAAACATAAGCTAGCAACAAGAAAAGAAGTAGGTACATTTTGTGTTACATTGCAGTTTCATAACATTTTATCTGTTTTGCAGCTGGCAACAAAACAAACAAATAAAAATTTTCTCTACTATTCCAGAAATACCATTCATGCCTTTTAGAACGTTTACAAGAAAAGTCCCTCCTTATGTAGCCATTTCCTTCCTGTAAATCAGATGAACAAAATTCTTCCATAACATAAAGTTTTTGCTTCCCTAGCATTAGGATATCCTATAAATCTGGAGGGAAAACAACAAGGAAACACTGCATCAAAGTGAACTTGCCAAAGAGGCAGGGGTGGCCTTCCATGTCACCTCGTTGGCCAGTTCCGGAAACGAGACAGCAGCAGTGGCAGGAACCAGGCAAAGTCAGAGCTTAGTTAGGCATGGAATGAGAGTCCAGAAGTAAAATAGGTAGACCACAAGAAGAATCAGCAAAACTGAAGAACTAAAAAGACATTTTGCTCTGAGTTCTCTCCTAGGACACAGTAGTGCAAAACTAAAGTCACCCAGTGCATTTGCTACAGGATGTGTGCCTACCGTGTTCCAGATGCCATAACCTCACATCCCCACAAGAACTCTGCTGGGGAGGGGGCCGTTTTCATCCTGCCAATTCCTTATACAAATGAAGGCTGAGACTCAAGTTGGTTAAACAACTTGTTCAAGTCACCAGCTGTTACTTCCCACAGCCAGGATTCAAACCTTAATTCATCAGATTCCAAAGCCATTGTCCTTTCTGCCACTCCACACTACCTGCCAGTGTTACGTAGGGGTTCCAAAAACATTTGTCAAACTAATGAATAAATGTGAGAAGAAGGTGAGGGAGAAGAGGACCCCAAAATATGGGATGCAACTGTTAGAAGAAGGAAATATTACATATAAGATTTAGATAAGAATTTTGCATTTTTAAAAGATGTTTATCTGGCAGTGAGATATAGTTGATGAATAGAGAAAGAAAGAAGAGGCCTAAGAGTAAAGAAAAGTTGCTTAAAAATAACAACTGTTAATATTTTAAAGAATAGTTTCTGTCGACTTAATCAGAAATTTAAATTAAAATAATAAAGAAAGAATAGTTTCCCTAGGGAAGTAATGGAAGCCATGATAGCAACATTGAAATCCAACTTGAAATAATACTAACGGAGATTTTGAAACAAGAACACTGATCCTGGCAGAAAAAACATAGATTAATTGTCATATCAAAATTCTATTTCTTATTTCAATGATGTTACACTACAGAATTTATGTGGCTCCTAATTAACTCAAGCTTATAAAATATAAGATTCTCATATTCATTGAACTTCATCAGGGCAAGCAATAGACTATATATTTCAGCACTTAAGTGAAATTAACAAATGATCATGATACTTATCCCTGAGGATATTAGATACTAATATCATTGCTTATTCATGTAGGTGCCAAATGCTTTTTAAATCTTACAGATCTACTTAAATTAATACTATCCATTAATTCTATCCAATGACACTAAGTTCTGTAGGTTAACTATATATCTTAGGTTGTTTCCTTGTTGCCAGTTTTACTTATCTTTAATTAGATTTTCTTTTGTTTAAAAGAGGCCCAATCACACTCATTAGATTCACTGCCTTCTTTAATTAGTTTAGGTAACTATTAAATTCACTGAATTATCAATTCCATGGTCTCCCCACTCCCTTGCCTAATACCTCTTTGATGCTGCATTTCTTAAGTAGAATTAGTATAGATTTTCACCAGTGATATGATGTAAGAAAAAGTGGGTTTTTCATTCTCTTTCCAATAACCTACCTCTCCTGTAAGTTTCCCCTTCCTCCTCCATCATCCCTATCACCAGATCATCACCACCGCATCACTCTGTCGTCACCACCACCGCCATCACCATGGTCACAAATACTACCATTGTCACCACCAAATCCTGCATACGTGTTTTTTTTCTGGCATACTGATCTACTTTTGTGGTTTCTGAGGTTTCAGTATCCCTCCAAGTGTGTACTGAGAGCTCATAAAACAATCCTGTTAGACATGGGCAGGCTCTGTCTTCTAGAAGGAGTTTAACTTTCTCCTCACTCTCCACTTCTTCTCTTCAAATGTCCTCCTTTCAAACTGGCCTACTTGCTATTCTCCTTCTGTAACCTGACCCCAGCTCCTTCCATTTGTACCAGCTTCTACTTAGGGTGATTTTTCTTCCCACACCGCCAAGATCCAGTGCAAACACCATGCTCTCCAGGAAGCCTTTCAAGTTCCCTTCTCCAACTATAATTTCTGTCTCTTCTAAACTTCCCTATCTACGTGTTCTTTAAGTTAATTATCTCTGTCTTCATTTTATTCTAATATTTTATGTCTTCCTCATAGTAGAGTATAACAAATGTCTGTTGATGGAATGAATGAATAAGCCAGTCTGTAGTGTTAATCACAGTTTAACTTGCAAGAGTTGCACGTTTTCACCTCTCCTGGAAAAAGAGGTATCAATATGCATTTTTTTATATCCTCCTAACACCTTCTAGAGTAAATCCCACAAAATAGACACTAATTGTATGCCTCCTAATTCAATATAAAGGTAGTATTCTGAAGGAAATTAAGGGAATGATTGCTATGAAAAGGGTGACGTATGAGAATATGTTATAGCAGCAATGTTAACAAATAGTGGCATGCCTTTAAGATGTAACTGACCAATCGTCCTGAGCTTCCCACCTCAACCTGGTATTCTGAACTGAATTAACACAAAATTAAGTGTCCCCATAGCTGTGGAAAGGAGATTAATAAGCCTTGGCTCTGAGAAATATGAAGAGGTCATATCTCTTTACTTTCCATTTGGTGACACTATAAACTGGTCTAAGAGATGGAGCAAGAGAATGACTTTCTACACCATTGTTCTCTCATGTTCTCTACGCTGTTCCAGGATCTAAAGGCTGGAGGGAGTAATGGAACAGAAACTGTCTGCTGTATTAGGCACAGTGGTCAGTTCTTAATGGTCCTCGTGCCTTTAAATGCCTCGATGATTATGGAAAGAGGGGAGTGCATGAGAAGGTGGACAGAACTTGGTCCAAAGAGTCAGACCAGTCTCAATGGAAATCCTGGCTCTAACACTTTCTAAAAATCCCTGCACACTTCTGGAAGTCTTAGATTGCTCATTTGGAAAAAACAACAAAACAAAACGGGAATAATATCTTCTACCCAGATTGATAGAAGGATTTGAGGATAAGCAGATAGATAGACTGACAGACATTATTTAGAACAATACCGAGCATCTCAGGAAAAAAATAAAAAGACAGTGTTTTCAACTTTGCTGGTAACCTTAATTGGCATGGATCCCACATTTACCAAATTTAGAACCCTAACAGACTCTGGAATCTCAGACAAATACTGAGATTAGTACATACACCAAAGGTCTAAGGCTACTCAGACAACTGTGTTGATATTAAGTAAATCAGAGATCAGGGCAGTAAATATTTACAGCAAATACAAGCCATGGAAAGCTCTATTGTGTCTTAAGAGTGAAGAGTGACTCACGCCTTGCTGCATGTTCAGACAAAGAGGAGTTGAGGAAGAAATCACTCTTTTCCCAGTTACTCAGCAAAGCTTTGGGGAAGAGGTGAAAATAGGGGAATGAAGGGGCCTTTCTGAGATAAGAATAGGCAGCGTTTCCAGAAATAGGGTTTAAGGATTAACAGAGAACACGGAGTTGATTAGCTTACCTGAAAAGAGAACTCTCAGGGACTAGAAAATAGAAAAATAAGAAACATCTGAGTTTCCTTTCTTGACATGTGCCTGCACAGTCTCTCTGAGATTTATTCTATCATTTACTCTCCCATTCATTCACTCATTCATTCATTTATTCAGTCACTTAACAAATATTTAGTTAGGAACTATGTGCTGGGCAGTGAGCCCTGAGAGCACTGTGGAACCCACAGCATGTGGGGGTAAACAATGCCTTGAGTGTATAATTATGAAAGGATTGATATGTTCTATAAGGAAACCCTTAGCCCACTCCTCAATCTAAGAGATTTGGCTAGATAGTTATGTATCTCTCCGAGCTCAAAAACTATAGTCCTGAGTGATAAAGCTCACTTAGCCAATTTGCACAATGGAACCTGGCAGAGGCCATTAAACACAGAACATAGCCCATTTCCAATGTTCAGCACATCTCACATCCCTGAAGGGCTGGCTATTACTTATGCACATACTTGTGCAAACACTTGTCCCCACAGGCCTGCAGACCTAATCACACACATATATGCCTGGGAGTGGCACTAAGCACTCAGGGAAATGTGGACACTAGAAAATTATCTTGGGAAATTATCATGGGATTAAAATTATGCATTGAGGTCAATTTCCAAACAATTGCATCAAGTATTTGCCCTTTTCATGAGACAATAATACTAACATGTTATCTTTTAGAGACTAATTTTTTCATCTATTTCTGTCCAATGCCTGATTTTCTTTGAAATCTATGAAATAAAGAAATTTTCTCATGTTTCCAATGTGAAAACAATGAGTTATTATGATTTAAAAAAAAAAATCTCAAGTAACTTAAAACTCTTTAATGCTCAAACTGCAAGTATCTCCCCCGTCTAGTGTTTTGAGTCACTCATCTCAGATATATTAGTCACATTCCTTAAGGCTGAACCTCTTTTTATTAATTTCTGAAAATTTCTCCTCATATAAGGATATCTGGAGTTCTGCAAGAGCATTAGAACAAGATCAGTCTGTTCTTAACGTGACAAATTATACGGTTTCTATGTGAACATTGCCCTTCTTCATTCAGAGTCAGAAACCATGAGAGTTGAGATGACTCATGGTTTCCCGACACTGGTGAAACTAGTTTATTTCTAAAATACCATCAGAGACTAACTTGATTCCTCCTAAGTACGAACAACTTTGAGAAGATCACATTCTAGATAAGTGAAATCGCCTTTATGTTTAGCAATAGAATTATATCACTTGAAATCAGAAAAGGAGCAGAGAAAGATATTCTGTTAACCTTCATATTGCCCCCAGACAAGTCAATATTGAAACATTTTAGGCAGATTTTTATACAACAAAGTGGCTTGGCAATGTTAATTTTGGTGAGGAATACCGATATCTTGATAATACTCTACAAAGATGTTTCAAATCACAAAATCACGGACAGATGCATCAATAGGATTCCAACGCTCAGAGCCCCCCGTGAAACCCAGTAAACCAGGCTGAATTTTTCTACTTGGCTGAAATGTTGTCATTTTCCTCAGCAGCCTCCTATTCTAAAACTATACTTTGCGCTCTTGTTTTTTTAACAAAAGACCATAGGTGTCAGAACCATGGTCCAACCACTCTCAATATTTGCATATGTAATGGTAGAATGAGTTCATAGGGTGG